>PVHT021183709.1:2876973-2887581 GCA_004024745.2 Catagonus wagneri | reverse complement strand
TTTTGCTTTTTAGGGCTGCACCTGCGGCACACATAAATTCCCAGGCTAGGGGTTGAATCAGAACTGCAGTCGCCAGCCTATACCACAGCCACAGCAGCATAAGATCTGAGCTGGGTCTGTGACCTACACTGCAACTCACAGCAGTGCTGGACTCTTAACCCATTAAGCAATGCCGGGAATCAAACCTGTATACTCATGGATGCTATTCAGTTTCATTAACCGCTCAGCCACAATGGGAACTCACTCGCACATTTTTTTAATTTATTTTTTATTTATATCTTTAACAGCTTTATTTAAATATACTGGACATATGGAAACTGGGTATATTTAAGTTGTATGGACTGACGTTTTGATAAGTGTACATGATATGAGAAGATCACAACAATCAAGCTAATTGAAATATCTGTCACCTTTACATAGTTATCATTTTAGTGCATGTGCCTGTGTGTCACATCACAATTTTCCTACAGTATCATATAATATATATACTATGTAAAATGGCTCTGTTACAAATGGTTTCCTCCTGTTATTGCTGTAGAGTGGTATTCCAAAAACATTGTAAACATTCCTTTGCTATGGCCTGAAATCTTTTAAGGGAGAGCTATTTTAGGATATGAAACTAATTACAGTTTATAAATTCTAGGCTCTTTAAAAGTTTTGATGTATAGCAGAGAATAATTAGAAGGTTGTTCACGATCCGTAGTAGGGATTACAGAACATAAAATGCCAAAGAAAGAAAATGACCTTGAAAGAATCAAAAGACGCTTTCCCCACTTTTTGTAAAGATTTGCCATGATGGGTGAGAAGAGTTATTAGCTGGAAGCTAGTATCATTCTCTGACAAATTGGGTCCTTTATGTGACATTTATGGACATGGCACTTATTAAATCACTGGTAAATTTTGATTATATTAGCTATAGAGGCTCTGCCTCCGTGTTAACACTATATTCTAAAGAGTTAGTTAATTAGAGATATGAGGTCAGGGGCAGGTCATAAAATAGCATTTCATTTTCAAAAAATGTCATGATGACTTATTTTCGTTAAGTTTTACTAAAAAAATATATGTTAGGTTGGCAGAGTGAGACTATAAGCCTGGTTGATGGCTTTGTCATGGATGGTTGTGCCATGAATGGGTATGCTATGGATGCAAGTGCTATGCCAAGGATTTTTTTTTGACTTGACATTTTAACAGTGGGTAAGAATTATTCAGGTAAAGAAGATAGAGACAGGTGACATACAGCAACTGCCTGGAAGGAGACTAGAGGCCACAGAAATCTGTACTTTCTTCCAGAAATTACATGGAATTCTGTATCACCAAAGAGTAAACTATCTCAAAGATAGTGGTAGTGTGATATGGGCTTTTATTTAATCTCTGGAGATCCTAAGATGATTTCAAGATGGTAGAACCCATGTTATATTCATTTTTGGAGTAGTCTTACATTAATATTTTGCAGAAAGACTAATAGTCTCCAAAATATTAATTCATATGGTTTTCTCCTTTGCTTATCATTGTAAATACACTAAAAGCTTAAAAAATGCTGCAGAGTATTTTATTACTGTGAAAGCTTTCTCTGTGAACATTTAAGTTCATTGCAGGCATAGACTCAGGTTGTCTATACGTGTCTGTCCCTTATCTTCAAAATACATAGCATATATTACATAACACGTATATTGGTATATATCTGTTCAGTGAAGGAAACAACAGCTATTTAATGGTGAATTAAAGAAAATGTGAGAAAAATCAATAGTATACAGTTTGGCTGCACATCAAAAAGATTTTGTTCTTATTTAAATTCTCAGACCTAGACACCTTATTTAACCCTACCTCTGCACTTATTATTCCTTATTTTAGTTGCTTGTTTATTCCTCTTCTACTTTAGACTCTAAACTACTTGAGGAAGCTGCTATGCAGTATTAGCTATAGTAGAAAGGTGACATTTTGTTTGAGGTAAATAAATAAATTATAGCAAAGTAATGGTTGTTTAAATCATGGCAAAGTGATGGGATGAAGGCAGTGTAAACCAAAATAGTTTTTAAAGTATTCTTAAGTTAAACAAATGGTCTGATTTGGAAAAGCATAAATAACTTATGGGGAAAACAGTTTTGGGAGTTCAAGGGACAGGATAGTAAATAGTTTTTGTCTTAGCATCTGGTGATTAGATCTCTGCTTATATTTTCTAGAAAATGAGGATCCAGAAGTCTTTGAGGAGTTAGCAATTTTTATTTCTTAAGATAAAATTTCAATTAAAAACTGGTAGTAGGAAAGATATTACAGCAAAATTACATGTCACTAATGCACCTAAGACCAGCCCTATGCCACAAGTACACAAGCACACATACTAAAATGTTAATAATCATAGTTCACCTGAGTCAGAGGCAGTTGGTTTTAGGAGAAGTATGGGACTTGGAGTCAGAATCTGGTTTAAATTCTGGTTCTAATATTTTTTCAGGTTTATTAAACATACTTAATATGTAAAATGTGCATATTTAATCTATACATAGTGATGGTAGTTTGGTGTCTTTAATAAGATATTTAATTACCTTGAACTTCAATGTTCTCTTCTATAAAACGGAAATCCAGGTAACCCCCAGATACTTATGAGGATAAACTATAAAAACATAGGAAAAGTTCTAACACAGTGACTGGGTTAAAGAAGAATCTCACTCAGTATTAATTCTAACATCTGTCTTCAAATGGACATATGCTATTAGAAGGTGTAGATCCAATAATTTGGTGAAGAGAACTTGAAAACCACAAGACTGAAACACCGGTGACACATTTCAGAAATATATGCTAGTGGATCTCTTGGAATAGGCAAACTGTGTAGATATCTGTGTCTTAAACAAATGCTCACAGAGGACAGCCACTGCGGAGGAGACTGCCAGTGTATCATGTGGCTTTGGTGGCAGGATGAAGGCTTTATTTGGGATCAATCCCAGACTCTTCCCCTGCATGCTGTTTTGTCTGCCAGTGCTGATGAATGAATGCATAACCTTCTGAGAGCAAAGTGTACACTGGATTAAGGTGATTGGGGTGAACCTCTCTTATTCCTTAACCCCTTAATACTGCTAACAAACAGTACTAAGACGAGAGTTTCTGTCAGCATTATGATCCCTTATTTGTTGCTATATTTACAACACAGCAGCCTTGTGCTCAGGAAGCATGTTGTGTGCCAAAAGAATAAGGCAATAACCCTGTGCTCATGGATTTTATTGATAACACAGGCTCCATAACTCCGAAGCAGCATTTTGCTCTTGTCGATCAAAGCCCTAACTTAATATCATGGTACCTAATAGCCTTTGGTGAATGAGATTCATGTGTATAATAATGTAACAAATTGCAAAATATTGTCTGATGTTATAGTATATTATATAATAAATATAATGATATCTTATGTGATATTGTATTTGATATAACATAGCAAATTGCAAGCCTTACCTGAATCAAGAATGCTATTTGTATGTCTTCAGCCCTACTATTTCTTCAAACTTCAGAATGACCTTTACAATACCTTGTAGATATTTAAACATTTGTACCTGAATGATCTCCCAGCAGCCCACATTCAATGCTTTCCCATCTGAATTTACAGGACATTATAGAGCCACCAGGCTAAGACAGAATTATCAGCACAGTCATGAGCCTCATGTTTTTGTTATACCTGCAGGCCTCAGCTACCTCTTTCCCTTTTATTAGCAGCCCTAGGTGTGTAAACCAGTGTGATATGAATTAAATAGATAAACTCCTGTCCTGAAATACAGGATATTTTGGTTCAAATGGTCTCTTCCATCTGAAGATGCTTTCCAATTTCCTCTAAGCAATTAAATTGCTATTTCAAGAGATCACACTCCATGATTATTTCATGTTTCTCCATGGTCTGGTTCTCTGAGAGAAACGTACTGAAAATTTTCCTCGGAAACTAGAGATTGTGTATCCTTTTGGGTCAAAGGACATGTGCTTGCTGACCAATTTAATAACGATAGAGAATTTTACTTTTTTGTAACAAGAGTATATTTGATTTACCACGTTGTTCCAATTTCCACTGCACAGTAAAGTGACCCAGTCGTAAGTATATATACATTCCTTTTTCACA
Source organism: Catagonus wagneri (assembly GCA_004024745.2). NCBI lineage: Eukaryota > Metazoa > Chordata > Mammalia > Artiodactyla > Tayassuidae > Catagonus > Catagonus wagneri. The sequence goes on along the minus strand of PVHT021183709.1, from coordinate 2,883,491 downwards.
CTATCTTCCATCATATTCTATCCCAAGAGATTGGATATAGTTCCCTGTGCTATATAGTAGGACTTCCTCACTTATCCATCAAAAACGTAATACTTTGCATCTACCAACCTGTCTCCCCACCCATCCCTCTTCCTCCCTCCTCGCTCTTGGCAACCACAAGTCCATTCTCCATGTATGTGAGTCTGTTTCTGTTTTGTAGATAGGTTCATCTCTGACTTGTTTTAGATTCCATCGATAAGGGCCTAATCTCCAAATATACAAACTATTCATACGACTCAACAACATAAAATTCAATTGAAAAATGGGCAAAGACCCAAACAGACATTTCTCCAGAGAACTGAAGTATATGTATTTTTTTTACAGGAACAATTCCAGGAAAGCAGTGTTTCTTTTTCTTCCCAAAGAGGATATGTTTACCTTCTAGAGTAAAGGTGAAGCCTCTCTCCTTTGCAGGAGACTGCATAGATCACCAGCAGTTCTAGGTAAGACCTGCACTTCTTGATGTCCAGGTTCCTCTTTGTCAGCCTCCCCACCCCTACCACATGTGCAGGTATCACCTGTCCTAGCGGTATTACTGTATGGGGATCAGCTCTTAGAAAATGTACCAGGTAGTCTCTGGCTGCTGCTTTGATCATGAATCACAATGTTGGCAAAATCTCAGCTGCCTTCGTACACAGATGCTGAATTGAGAGAGACAGTGTTGGAGGAGACAGAAAATGTAGCTTTAATTGCCAAAAAAGAGGGGAACACAGCAGGCTAGTGCCTCAAGAACTGTGTCCCCTCTGGAGGGAGTAGTGAGGAATCCTATAGTTTTGAAGAGCAGGGCACGATCAGCTCATGGATATTCTCCTGAATGGTTGGTGATGAGGTCAGTGGGAGTCAATAGCATCAACCTTCTGCTTCCCACAGATCAGGGGTCTATGTGCTTGTGAGCAGCATACAGTTGACTTCTTTCACCTGACAGGGGCTTCAGCACCTGCAGAACAGCTCCAAGGACGTGGCTCAGAATATTACCTATAGTCCTTGAGGAAGAACTAAAAGGTCTTGACTTTGTTGAACGGCTGAACTATTACTATTCTGCCTTGCTTGTTTTCCTTTTACTCTGTATTTTCTCACTTTTTTGATTAAATTGACATTTTGACTAAATTATTTCTATAAACAAAATGGACAAGCAGAGGACATGGGTGGAGGAGTCTATTCTGGGAAGATCCTATAAGGTCCCACTTGGTTAAAAGAACTGGTCTCTAACACAGGTTTCTCAAGATTTCTTGGGCTGTGTATGCAACACTGGCAGGCTCACAAGTCAGCTTGCAAGTAAGGAGTACTCTTGGACCCTTCGCAGCTTCTGACTTAATGCTAACATTCAGGAGGTCTTCTAGATCCTTCCACGGATGATATTTATGCCCTCAAGGATTTTGCCTCCCTTAATTCCCTGATCTCTCTCTCTCTCTGTCTCTCTCTCATTTTTTTTTTTTGTGTTGTTGTTGTTGTCATTAGTATAATCACCTTGAATCTCTTCAAGTATCAAGCTACTGCCGGCAGGGTTATTTTGAAGCTAAGACATAACTCCTTTCTTTTGCTCTGCATGCAGTGGCTGACCCTTAGGACGCATTCAGTGGATATAGAGTTTTATTAATTTATATCAAACTAGATTCCAAAAGTTTAGTAAAAGTCTGAAATTTTCTCCTACTTTGCTATTTGTCTCATTTTCACTTTTTTTTGAGAGTTGGGCACTCCAATGTTATGTCTATATCTCTGTCATCTATCTATCTGTCTACCTATCTATCTATCTATCTATCTATCATCTATTTAAATCTTTTTTTTTTTTTTGGTCTTACTTGTGGAATATGGAAGTTCCCAGTTCAGGGATCAAGCTCACTTACTTGAAATTCCAAGAGTTTTAGAAGCTCTGTGACAGGAATAGGGAAGAAAAGCAAACACATATTTTTTATTATAAATCACAATTTCACAAATGGTATATTTATCCATTTATTTAGGTCTTCTTGATTTCTCTCAGTAACGTTGAATAATTTTCAGTATGATCTTGCACACATTTGTCACTTATTCCTCAATACTTCATTTTTTTTGAAACTCTTCTGAGCGGTATTGATTCTTTAATTTCTGATTGTTGTTAGCTTATAGAAATACAATTTATTTTTAAAATTTATCTTATATGCAACCATGCTAAATTACATAGTAGATTAAGGTTTTTTTTTGGGGGGGGGGATAAGATTCTGTAGGATTTTATACCTAAGTGAATACGTTGATTCCAAATGAAGAAAAATCAACTTCTTCCTTTCCAAGCAGACAGCATTCATTTCTTTGCCATTCCTTAATGCATTGGTAAGGATCTTCAATAGGATGTCAAATAGAAATGGAGAAAAAGCAAACAGACTGCCTTCCTCCTGCTCCTGGGAAAAGAGACTCAGTATTTCATCTTTAAGTAGGATAATACCTGTAGCTTTCTGGATGAAACCCTTTATCAGGTGGAGAATGTTCCCTTATATTGTCAAAACTTTTTCCTTCAGCTGCTGACATTAACATACAGTTTATCCATTCAGTGTTTTAAAATACAGTGAAGTACATTGATTCTCAAATGTTAAACTACCTTTGTATCCTTGAGAGAGGCTCTCTGCATATTGGCCTGTGTTTTTTGCTTCCTGTGTGTGTTTGTAGAATTTTGAAATAAATGTAATGTTGACCATAAAAAAATGATTTTGGAATTATTCATTCCTCTTCAGTTTTATGGAAGGGTTTAGGTAGAACTGCATTTTTTCTTCCTTAAATATTTGCTGGAATTTATCAGTGAAGTCATTAGAGTGTGCATTTTTCTCTATAGGAAAGTTTTAACTGTAGTTTCACTGTATTTAAGAGATGTAAACATTTTTTTCTTCTGTGAGCTTTAGTCGCTTTTGCCTGTCAAGGAAAATGTCCATCTATTTTTTTTTTAATACATTGGCATAGAGGTATCCATAATAATCCTCTGTCCCTTTAATGCTTATACAATCTGTAATGATGCCACCTTTCATTGTATACATTGATTATGTGTGTCTCCCCTATGTGTTTTTGACTAACCAAGCTTGAGGTTTATCAATTTTATTGATTTTTTCCAGTGGGATACTTTAATTTTCTAATTATTCCATTTATCCGTGATATTATTGTTTTATTTCTTTTTTGCTTGCTCTTTGTTTTCTAGCTGCTTAATTTGGAAACTGAGGTCATTGACTTGAGTGTTTTCTTCTATTCTCATGTAGGCATTTATTTTAACTACATGGAAGCTTTTTTATGGCTTATAATATGATCTACCTTTAAGTGTTTCATGTGCAGTTGAAAAATAATGTGGATTGCGCCGCTGCTTAGTGAGGTATTTAGGAATGCTAATTAGGTCAAATTGATTTATAGTGTTCAACTTTTCTGTATCTTCATGATTACCTGATAATTTTTATATGCTAAGCCAATTCTTATATATATTAAACCAGTTCTTTCAATTATTGAGAGAGGAATGTTGAAATCTCTGAGTATAATTGTAAATTTTACTATTTCTGTTATTATTATGAAAGACTTTATTTATATCTGGTAGTATTCTTTGCTATAAAATATCTATCCTGTGAACACAGTTTATTTGTGTTTCCTGGAATTCTCAGCTTCATGTCCTTAATTCAAGGTGTTTCTCAGGGTCTGTCTGAAGTCTCAGTCCCTGATGTGGACTGGAACCTTGTCCATTAGCTGAGGCACTCATAGTGTTCCCTCAATTGTTTCCAGTCTCTCAGGAATCGCTGTCATTGGTTGCTTAATGTTCATATCTTGAAAAATGTTTCACATATTTCATTTATCTATTTAAACTGTGCAGTAGGATGGCAGCCAAGTCCCTATTATGAAATCATACTTGCAGTATTTTTCTCTATATGTCTAATTTCATTTTTCATCTCTGTATTTTTTTAACATTTTATTGTATTTTTATTGGAGTATCAGATTTACTGTGTTATGTCAATTTCTGCTGTACAGTATATTGACCCAAGCATATACAGTCTTTTTTTTTATATTATCTTTCATCATGTTCTATCCCAAGATATTGGATATAGTTCCCTGTGCTGTACAGTAGGACTTCATTGCTTATCCATTCTAAATATCTATATCTACTAACCCCTAACTCCTAGCCCATTCCACTTCCTTCCCTTCCCCCATGGCAACCACAAATCTGTCTTCCATGTCAGTGAGTCTGTTTCTGTTTTGTAAATAAGTTCATCTCTGTATTTTTTTAACCTAGCAGAATACTTGGTATATATTAAGTACAAAATAAGCCATCTGTTTCTTTCCTTTCAAGTATGCCATGAAAGTATGAATTTGTATGAGAAAACAGAACAGGTGGGTGCTACTTTTCCCTGCCTTTATGTTTTCAAGGGGGAAAACACTATGTTAGAATAACATATTGGTTGGCTGTCTTCTTACTCATTCACTCTGCCTTGCATGATGAGAAGTAAATTATCTGCTTCATAAATTTGGGAACAGAAACTAAGTAGATGTGTCTCAACAATATCCTCCCTCATTTCTTTTAGAAAATAGTTATTTGAAGGTCCTCGAAGGAAACACATATTCCATTCTGAATTACTCTGTCTTAATTGCTTTCTATATTAAGAAAGAATTCACATATAACTGATACAAATGTGAAATATACAATTTAGTGATTTTAGTATATCTACAAAGCTGTACAATTAGCACCACCATCAAATTACAGAACATTTTTATCCCTCCCTTAAAAAAAAAAAAAAAATCCCATATCCCTTAGCCAAGTCATATTTCATCCTTCACCATTCCCACTGCCAAAATCTGGCAACCACTGATGTACTTTCTGTCTCTAGGGTTGTGCCTGTTCTGGAGACTTCATAGAAGTTTAATCATGCAATATGTGGTCTTTCATGTCTGGCTCTTTTCTCTGTTAGCAGTGCTTTAAAGGTTCATCTATGCTGTGATATTATCCACAACATCATTCCTTTTTGTGCTGAAGAATATTTTGTTGTATGGATATATCACATTTTGTTTATCCATTAATCGGTTAATGGACATTCAAGTTATTTCCTCATTTTGACTATTATGGATAATGCTGATATGAATATTCAGATGCACATTTTGGGGTGGATATATGTTTTCAACTCTCTTGTGTTGCATTACTGGATCATGCAATAATCCTATGTTTAAGTTTGGGGAGCTGACGAACAATTTTCCAAAGTGGAGGCAACATTTTGAATTCTCACCAGCAATACACAAGGATTCCAATTTCTCCACATCCTCATCAAAACTTATTTTTTAATAAAATAAGTAGTTTACTTTTCTTTTTGGCCACACCTATGGAACATGGAAATTCCTGGGCCAGGGATTGAATGTAAGCGACAACAGTGACTTGAATCACCACAGTGATAAAGCCAGATTTTTAACATGTTGAGTGACAGAAGAACTCTCAATACTTGATACTGAATATTTTTTCTTTTATAGACATTCTGTTGGGTGTGAAGCGTATCTTGGTAATTTTTTTTATATTCATTTTCGTAATGGTTAATAATCTTGAACATTTTTTTCTTGTATTTATCGCTTTCTGGGGATCCTATTTAGAGAAATGTCTAATCAATTCTAACCCCCCCCTTTTTGATGTGGCCTCTCAGTTCCTTCACTAGGAACTGAACCTGGGCTGCAGTAGTGAAAGTGCTAAGTCCTAACCATGAGAACCATGAGACCACCAGGGAACTCTCTCTTTGCTCATTTTTAAACTGCATAACTTACTTCTGTTATTGCTGAACTGTAATAGTGCTTATATATTCTAGTCCCTTATCAGCTACGTGAATTGCAAATATTTTCTTTCAATATGCAGATAGTCTTACTTTCTCAATCTTTTTAAGCACAAAATATTTTTAATGAAATTTAACTTAGCAATTTTTGTCACTTGTTTTTTGCTGTCACATCCTCAAAAGCTTTGCCTTACCTAAATTCACTAAGCTTTACTCCTATAATTCCTTCTAAGAGTTTAATACCTTTAGCTCTTAGATGTTGATCTCTAACCGATTTTAATTTTTGTATATGTTTTGAGTTTGAGTGTATGATCATTCTTTCACATGTGGATATCCAGTTTCCCAGTGCCACCTGTTGAAAGGGTTCTCTTTCAACTTTGAATTGGATGGTCATCGCTATAAAAAACTGGCAGTAAAGGTGAGCATTTATTTGTGGATTATGAAGTATATTTCATTGACCTATAAATCTATCCCTAGTTTAGTAATGCACATTCTTTATCACACTGCCTTTGGAGTTTGTTTTAAGTCAAAAAGTGTGAGTCTCAAACCTTCAGGTTTCTTTTGAATTTTCTGGGTCAATACATTTCTTTTACAAATGTTAGAATTATTTCCTCTTCTGACAGAAATCTGTGAACCAACTATAATGCAAAAAAAATAAATTAATTAAAATAATAAAATAAAAAAAGAAAAAAAAGAAAATCACGAACTTGGGGAACAGACTTGTGGTTGCCAAGGGGG
>PVHT021183709.1:2846983-2875973 GCA_004024745.2 Catagonus wagneri | reverse complement strand
CAAAAAATAAAAAAAAATAAAAAATAAATAAAAAAGAATTATTTCCTCAAATTAAAAAAAATGGAATTTTATAAAGATTTAGAATAATCCATAGATCTACTTAGGAATTATTGACATTGTAACAATATGGTTTTGATTACATGAACATGAAATATTTATTGATTTACTTAGGTCTTCAATTCCCTTCAGCAAAGTGTTGTATTTTTAGTCTTGAAAATCTTTAGCTAAATTTATTCATAAGTGTTTTTATGCTATTACAAATTGAGTTGTTATCTTTATTTTCAGATTGTTCATTGCTAATGTTTTGAGATACAATTGATTTTTATATGCTGATCTTATATTTTGCATCTTTGTTGATGCATTACTTAAAAGTTTATCTGATCATTTTATGTATGTGTACACCTGAGGATTTTCTACTTACAAAATCAAATCTTTGACAAAAAAAGATATCTCTATTAATTCCTTTCTAGTATTAAAGGATTTTATTTTTGTCTTGCCTAATTGCCATGGCTAAATTCTTTCATTCTAAGTTGAATAGGATGATGACAATCATGGATATCATTGTTTTGTTCCTGTTCTTATGGGGAAATCCTCTAGTATAACTTATAACGCTAGTTATGGTTTTTCATATATGGCCTTTATTAAGTTGAGAAAATTCCCCTTCATTCCTAGTTTGTCAAGTGTTTTATTAAGGAATGATAATGTATTTGGTTAAATGTTTTCTGCATCTATTGAGATTACCATGCCTGTTTTGATCCTTTATCCTACTAATAGTGTGCATTATACTGATTGATTTTCATGCTGCAATGGACTTCATGTTTGTGTCTTACCAAAAGTCACATGTTGAAACCCTAATCCCAATGTGATGCTATTTCGAGGTAAGATCTTTGAGAAGCATATAAATTATGAGAGTGAAACCCTCAGTAATGTGATTAGTACCTTTCTAAAACAGACCAGAACTAGCTAGGTTTAAATTCTGCCATGTGAGGACACAGCAAGAAGACAGCTGTCTTCAATTTAAAAAAGGAACTCTCACCAGAAATCTTCATACCAGCATCCTGATTTGGGCTACCTGCCTCCAGAACTGTGAGATATAAATTTCTGTTTATGCCATCTAGATTATGTTATTGTGTAAAACCAGCCTGAACTGACTAAAACATACATTGAACCAACCTTGCATTACATGGGTTAATCCCACTTGATCTTCATGTATTATTGTTTTTTATGTCACTAAACTCTGTTAGTATTTTGATGAGGATTTTTGTGTCTGTACTCAGAAATGGTAATTGTCTGTGGTTTCTTCATAATATTATTGTCTGATTTTGGTTTCAGGGTAATATTGGTCTTACAAAATAGTCAAGAAGTGTTCTCACTTCTTAACTCACTTCTCACTGTCTTTGAAAAGTTGGTAAAAATAGTATTAAATTTTTTCAAACATTTGGTAGAATTTACCAGTAAATGAATCTCTCCTGGACTTCTTTGTGGGAATGTTTTTGATTACTGATGTCTATATTTACATCTATTTAGATTTTCTATTTCTTCTTACATAAGATGAATTGGTTCTCTTGCTATTATCCTTTTGTATTTGTTGTCTATGGTTTGAATATGATGTTTCTAGATGTGCATTTATTTTCTTTCTTTCTTTTTATTTATTTATTTTTTTGGTCAGATTCCTTATTTTTTTTATGGAAAAGAAAGATTTTGTATTGTTCATCCTTTGTTGTTTTTGCTGACCTCACTTCTTGGCCTTAAATTTTACAAGGACAGTTCCTATCCCTCCTGGTGGTCAGTAATTATGGAACTAAATGTATAACTATGTCTATTATGAGGTCACTATTTTCATGTGTCTATTGGCATTAAACTGATAATAATTTTTATGTACTAATGTCTTAGCCTCTATATTTCAGTTGGTCAAGAACTTAAGAAAGAAATACAGGGGTCATGTACTAGGCCCCTTGTGTTTCAGCACTAGGTTTGAAAAATGCCATGAAATTGTGTCAGACTGAAGGCAAGTGTCCTGGATCACACTGCAATAGATTTATTTGCCACAAATTAGCAACAACTCAGAGCTCCTCTCTAGTGTATGCCAAATGTTATCCATACTTTAAGGCAAATTGTTCTTTAGACACAGACTACGTACTAACAAATTTTGGTACAAAACTAATATATGATTGTCTTACACTGCACAGCATTTTATATATGTTAATAATTAGTGGTTTTATTATGTTATATATCGTCCCCCAGAGAGATGTGTCCTGCAGAGAAGGGATGAAACTTATAAAATTTTGATCCCCTGAATGTCAATTTATAGAAAATTAGTAAGCATCCAGCTAATATATATATTGAATAAGTATATACAAAATATATTAAAAAGTGATCTGACAAAGAAAGTGGGAAACTAGAAGGATTATTGATTTTGGTTGTATGTGTTTTTTTAACAATTAAAAATAATTATTTTGGGAAAGATTCTCAAGTTCTTTTCTCATCTCTGACATAGAATACCACTTATTTTATAAGGCTATTGTACTAAATATATGCAGTAATTTCTATAAAGAGTAAGACTAATTGAATATCAGTTTCCTCTCAGTTGTTCTGAGGATACTAGATAATCACATTAAAATAATTATGACCTAATGTGTTTAATGAAATCACTTGACTAATCTGCTCATAAATCATGGCTTACAGCCCACCACACTTTCATTTCAAATACATGTGGTAGTATAGCAGGGTGTCTTGTTTTGGTTTGTTGTTCTTCATGATCCTAGAATATGTCATCAGAAGTAAGTGTTAATATTATCTTTCTAGTGTGAATCTTGGAGTCATATGAAAACAAGATTAAGATTGAGGATAAGATTTTTGTCCATATTATTTTAACTTAGCGAAATGCTGGTTCCCACATTCAAATTTCAGTAAACAGAATATTGTGAGTCACAGATCACTGAGTTGTCACTTAAATAGGAATGTTATGTTCTCCCCTGAGTTTAACAGAGTCTTCAGGAATGAGTACTTATCTTAAAAATGTCTGCTCAACACATTTTATATATTTGACACGTCTGCAGGCATGGCTCACTGCTTACACATAGTGAGGGGGCTAATTACCACAGCATACGTATTGTCAGTTCAAAGTTACTTTCTGAATTTGCTTGGAAATTTAACATCGATCTATTCATTCTCTGAAGTTTTTGTTTTCCTTTTTCTTGTTTAGGAAGAGGTTTTCCTCTTTCTTGTTTAAACCTCAAGTACTTTCACATATTTTAGAGAATGCTATAATAACAACTATTGCAGTAGTTAACATTTATTAAGCACTTACTATGTACCACTTGTATATCTATCTGTATCTATGCATAGATAGATGTGTGTATATATATATATGTATTATATATATATGTGTGTGTGTGTGTGTGTCTGCGCGCGCGTATTTAATATCTCTAATATCAGCTTGAGGTGGACACCAGAAGTTCATACAAGAGAAAACTGAATAACTAGGGGGCTAAATATCTACTAGCCTGTTTGTTTTCCTGGCTTTTAAGCTACTATTTCATTGTATCAGGTTTAACTTACTAATCTCTATGATGCTGAGTTTTCCAGTCTGAAAGCTACATTTCTTATTACAGCTGCCTTCTTTTTACACTATGAATATAGGGGCAGCATAAGAAGAAAATTGCAAGGCAAACACAAGGAAGCAGGTTTTTTCTTCTTCCTGTGTGGTTGCTATTCTGGTCACCATCACCTCAACCTCTGCATTCCCCACCAGTAACAGCAGTAGGTTCCAGATTCTAGATGCTTTTCTTATCCCAGCATCAGCATCATTGAAATCCCTCAAGTACCAGCGGCATCAGAAGCACAGCCCCTCCTTAGAGGTCTGACTTCCTGTTCAGCAGGACCACATTTTTGACAGTCTTTGTGATAATCTCAACCTTATCCTTTTATCCCCCAGATATAAATGTGATAGGTGCTTCTCACAGCTATTATTTGGGGCTTACCTCAGTGCATTTTGTTTCTGTTTCAGGTTTTCCCTCATTCAGGTTTTTCAGCACCTGTATAATCAATTCCCTGCTAAATTCCCTCATGTCAGTTACCTAGGTTGGTTTCTGTTTTTCCTGCCAAGTCCCTAACTGGTAAACTATCTTAGCTCATTTCTTTGTCATGTTACATCTCTTAATTTAGGTTGCCCTGAGTGGTGAAAATGAAAGAGTACATTTTCCTATTTTTGAATAATTATTGGTATAAAGGAAAAATTCAATTGCTTCTCACATCCTGGGTGAGAATAATGGTCAAATAAGTAAACCTATCATTTTCTCATGACTGCTCTGCAAGCTTACAGTGCTGAAGCCACCTGGAACAGACAATTATAAGGTGGCATGTCTTTATGTTAAGAACTCCTTGTCCTGGTCTCCTAGGTTCTGAACCAACAGTATGGGTCTCCAGAACCTGATAAAACATTTCTACTCTGTATCAATCAAAATCAAAAGCTTGCCAGTATCTACATTTCCTTCACCAATAATCTTCCCTTCTACTCCATCCCATTAAAAAATATCTGAACCTGTATCCAAGATTCATGAGAAAATTAGGCATTACCAAACATTTAAATTTATACAAATAAAGACAGAGTATGTGTGTGTGTGTGTGTACATCGGGGAAGGAATAATGGTGATTCTATGTACCTAGTAATCTTTAACCAGTCTGTCTGGTTAAAGATTACTAGTTATCTTCTACTACCTGACTTAACCACACTGCACAGAATTGCTTTGCCATTTCCTAGTGCTGGGAACTTTGAATATATGACTTAAATTCCATGCTCTTCATTTTCTTCATCTCTAAAATGGAGAATTCAAAGTTATTCAACTCAAGAATCATGGGAAGTTCAGTGAGTTAATAAATATAAAATGTCATTAGAAATGTCATTCTAAAATGGCATCATCATATGACAATTGTTAGATGACTGGCCAGATAGTTTTACTGCCATCTTTCCTGCTGTGTCCTAGACTGACATAACCTGTAGAAATATGCACTATAAAAAAAAAAGTGTATTCTAAAACATACATGTAGGAAATTCCCACAAGCTAGGAATAGTTGGCTCAGCAATATGGAAAGTACAAACTAATCAGACAGTCTCTCTCTTGTACATAAAGCGTTTTATGGAACTGTCCCATGTATCACCACTTCATATCTCTAGAGAAGACAGTCTCTCAAATAAAGTGTGGCATGAAAACATTTCCTCACCTCCCTACCCCTCATTTCTCTCTTAACAAATCTTTGGAAGAAATGTGAAGGCAGGTGCCAACACATGTACAATTGTGATACTTCTTCTAAAAACCAATAGCAGGTTAAGTAAGGTGCTATATTGTTCTTTCCATTTAGACATATATGTCCAACCTGTAGATGAATTTTCTGGTTCTTTGGGTGGAGATGAGCACTGCCTTCCACCTCTGGCTTCCAACTCCAACATGTATCCTGTTGGTCATGTCTTTCCTGTCTTGATTTCTCTGACAGTTGAATTTTATACATGGAAACAGCCTTTTACTCTTGAAAGAATTCTTATATACTTTATTCAAATATGTCTTGATTGCACTCCCCCTATATGAGTAGTAGAGTTGAGTCTCAGAAGCTAAATGCCTAAAGGTCATTGTTGATCCACGTCTAAACTAGGTCTCCTGATCCCTAGCCTAATGTCCTTCTAATAATGTATGCTGCAAGTATATGTTTGTACTTTCCTAGGTCAAGGGTCCATAACTCTTGTTGGATTACCATCTGGGTATATGATGAAAAATTGGTAGTAACCAGAATTGTAAATGTTACAGAAGCTGAGTTTGGACAGTGAAAAGTTCAGGGTCTGTTGTCAGACAGTGTGGTGGACACATTTCAGGTCTATTACATTATCTCTGCTCAAATGTAGGTGGAAAGTATCCAAGTAATTCAGGCTGAAGCCTGGACTGCCTTTCTCCCCATCTTCTGAGCTAGTCCTGCTTAGCTAAGACTTCTCTGTGGATAAAAGGCTTGGCTATTCAGATAAGAAGAAATCTTTCTGGGTATTGGAAAAAGACCATTACAAAACCTCAACTTTGCCAATCAAGTTCTAATCATAGAATACTGCAGTTATTTTTGTTTGTGTTTTAATAAAAAAATATTTTCTACTAAAAAGTATGAGGAACAGTAATGTGAATGTGCTAACTTTTCCTCGGACTACAACATGTTGCAAAGAAATATAAGACATGAAGCATTTTTTCCATCCATATCCTGTCCTGAAGTATCTTGGATTTTCTACGTGAGGCTTAGGGTTACATAACAGAAGGCAGGATACAAAGAGGAGATTCCCACATGGAGGTATCTCATTTCTCCTTTACTCTACGAAAGAAGGTGTGTGTAAGTCGGTAGGGAGTCTGCTTACATAAACAGTCTCACACCATAATGCATTCATAACCACAGTCCCTGAATGTTTATCAAGTGTGAAATGTAACCATCTCTGGAATTAATGTGCCTTTCTTTTCCTTTTATACTGAAAATCAGTGAGTGTGCTCTGAAAGAGCTCACTTTTTCTTTTCTTCTCTCCTTAAACTCCTCTTTCATTTATTCCCTCCTTCTTCCCTCTCTTTGCATATCAAGAGCTTTCTCTGTCATGTAAGGCATTTTTGCTTCACAAAATTTAACATTTTAATTGACAAAATAGGACATAAAGCTTTTTTTTTTGCCTTTTCGCATCTTAGGGCCACACTTGCTGCGGCACATGGAGGTTCCCAGGCTAGAGGTCAAATTGGAGCTACAGTCACAGCTGATGGCCTACGCCAATCCACAGCTCACGGAAACACCGGATCATTAACCCAGTGAGAGGCGCCAGGGATCAAACCTACGACCTCACGGTTCCTAGTCGGGTTCGTTAACCACTGTGACACAATGGGAACTCCAGATATAAAGTGTTTTTATGTTTGCTGATTTCTTAAGAACAGTGATCAACACCTTCAAACAAACAAGCAAACAAACAAACCAAACTAAACAAACAATCCAGTGGGAGGAGGAAATTCCAGTGACATTATATTTTCTAAATAATACTTATGTTCTTGTTTGTTACTAATTCATAAATTTTCCTCTGTTTGTCCCTGTTGAAACCTTATCTCTAACAGCTTTACTATGAAAAACATCTGCTCCTGTAAACATCAAAACCAGAAAACACCAAGAGTTAGGTTTATTAAAAAGAAGAAGAAAAAATTGTCCTGTTTTATTCTGTTGCATTTTCTTGTATGTTGTAACGAAACTCAATTTATCAAAGTGAGAGAGTGCAGAACATAAAAGTAAAGGATGTTGCCATAAAAGTAGGAGATACATCCTCGTAACAGCTTCTGGGGCCGATCTGCATAGCAAGTTCTTGGTTGTTTATTCAGTGTGAAAGCTAATAAATCTGTTTGTGAAAACTCCTAAAAGGCAATCATTTTCAGAAAGCACAAATTCTGGCAAAAACTATTGTTTCAGCAAATCCAGATGACAAGCGCTTTCATATGACAACATTTGTGGTTCCAGGGGCACAGTACATTCTGGAAACATAAAAGTATTATGCGCTCTGTGTGGCAAAACACACTGTGTTTAAATCTGTCCCGCCGAAACATGCTGCTAATAGTTATACACACTACATTCAGAAGAGAAGAATGACAAATTATAAACCTATACAGATCTAGTTGTTTTGCAAGAAAATCTTTATATTCTTTACTTATTTTTTTTTCTTGTCATCCATCTATTTTGGCTACACTCTCTAAATTCATTTACAAAATCTCTCAAGAGCTTTCTAGATTTCTCACACTGTGCTTCTACTCTTCTTTATCAGGTATGCATTACATTTTCCAATAACAATTTTAAACTTTACTAAAAGTATCAAATAAAATTTAATTATTTTTAAATTTATGAATTAAAATAAGACTTTTTTTTTGCTACATATAAATTGTAAGGATTCATGGTACCTATAAAAGTAAAAGTCAGTTCTCATTTAATTTACCTCTTCAGTTTCTTCTGTTTTTTTCTTGGAACATAGGGCACTGAACATTGTGGAAATGAAAAGCTGATAGTCTTGCCCTGAAGCTTACAATCTGAGAATAAAAACTTGGAACAGGAAGAATCAAAATAGAAAAACTGAAGCAAAGTAAACATTGTTAGGGGTAAGGCAGTTCCAAAGGGAAATAATATACTGCGAACTAGTAAATAGATAAAATTCTGTTTATTTAAGAACCACCATGGAGTTCCTGTCCTGGAGCAGTGGAAATGAATCCGACTAGGAATCATGAGGTTGCGGGTTACATCCCTGACCTCGCTCAGTGGGTTAAGTATCCCGTGTTGCCATGACCTGTGGTATAGGTCAAGGAGGCATTGCTGTGGCTGTGGTGTAGGCCAGCAGCTACAGCTCTGATTAGACCCCTAGCCTGGGAACCTCCATATGCTGTGGGAGAGGCCATAAAAGACAAAAGACTAAAGAAAACAAAAAACACCAATCTTTCAGGCTTCAAGCTGCAAGATGGTCTCCTGTAGAGTGGGCTGAGATTCATTTTTTCTTAATGGATTTACAGAGATTCTTGTGGTTTGGAGTCTCTGATTACTGCCTCAATCCATACTGGTAACTCAGAGAGTTACCAGAGAAACATGAAGAAGTTTTTGAAGGTAACTCAGAGAGTTACCAGAGAAACATGAAGTTTTTGAAGGCATCCTTCTCACACTATGATCTGACTCCATTTTTTCCTGTCACATTTAATCTTAACTGGTCAACCAGTCTTTTAGAATGCTCTATTGTGTGAATCCACCATTGCTAAAGGGTCTGCCTTTCTCAGTAGATCATCAGGCCAGATTCCTGTGACCTCAGGATTCTCTGTTCAGCATTCTCTGCTCCATCTATTCAAATCCTGTCTTAGTGTAACAAGGAAGAATATATGTGACTCCATATTGGATCAGTTTCTTTAACTTTGTGTTCTATTGCTTTTGCTCCAAGTTAAGAAAGTTTCCAAGAGTTCACACTGTTGCTCCACTGTAACAAATATGACTAGTATCCATAAGGACGTGGGTTGCCTATAGCTTGAAAGATAAGGGGTAGCCCATTCTTATGGCTCTGACATTTAAGGGTATAACATTTTCCCACTCATATAGAGATAAACAGTTGCAGAACATACAATGACACTTGTTTACAGAAACATTGTGACATTATCTACTTAGACAGCTGTAGGAACAACGGATTCCTGACACCAAGAAGTTTCCAACAGCCAACCATGCCCCTCCCTCACTTTGCCTTTTAAATATGCTTTGTTTAAATCCTTTAGGGAGTTTTGGGGCTTTGGGGGGGAATGAGCTATCCTTCTCCTGTCATGGCCCTGCAAATAAAACCTTTCTCTGTTCCAAACTCCAATGTTTCGATTTGTTTAGCTTCACTGTGCATGAGCCACGGGAACCTGCATTTGATAACAACTGGGGTCCAGATCCACCTCTTCCACCGTCCTGACACCCTGACACTGTATGCTCTTTTACAGATCTCAGTTACTAAGTTACACAAGGGTTTGATCCTAGACTGTCAGCTCCTGTTTCTGTTGTTCCCTCAATTGGAAAATGTGCTGCTTGAGGAAATCTATGATGTATTACTTGCCCACATCTTTCAAAATGCCCTGAGTAGAATCTGTCTTTTCTGCATTCTCAAAGCCAGACGTGAGTGATTAAATGACAAATGAGCACACTGTGTTTCTCATATGAGTTCTTCCATTAATAAGTATATTAAATATAAGTGATGGGTTAATAACACTAAGTATCATTTTATCTACTTTAAACCTTCAATTTTTATCCTTAAAAAGAAAGAGTTTGGGAAGAAACATCTGGCTCTAAGATTGATTTCCACTGTAATGTTTTTTGTAATTTCTCTCCACTCAGTTCCAGCCTGATTAGTATGAAGAGAAGGATGGGGTTCCTCTCTAGTCATTTTCAGTTGAAATAATACAAGTGAAAATAATGTGTATTCTCTTATTCTTGTATTCACAGGGATACACATTCATACATATTGAATTCAGCTAAAATATATGAATGATAGACTCATATTGTATAATAATTAGAACAACACTATATCAAGCTTGGCAAAATACTTTCATAACTGATTCTCATATGAGGCAAAGGATGGTATTTATTTTCTATAAACATAAGTTATTTAAGATAATATTGGACTTAAGTTTGGCTTAAATTCAGTTATATTGCTAGGTAAATAATACAATATAGATTAATGAAAGATTTCCTGGAGTAATTATACTACTATATCTAATGTTGATTCAGAAATAAATATTATTTTACAATATCAAAGGAATAGTCACTTTCCCCTCGATATGTCTAGAGCAGACAATGTTGTAAAACAAGGGTAAGATCTGAGCCCTGATCCCTCTGCCTTCTATGCCTATCTTTTTCCAGTTTTCAATCTACCTTTCTGCGTTTACATGCTTAAAGTGGTGACATGATGATATGGACACTTCCTGGATATGGAGGAAGTTCTTACATAAGAAAAAATTACTCAGAAATATTTTAGGTTAAGTTTTTAAGATGAATCTGTGTTACACAATGCATAACAATATTTATCTTTCCCTAGCTCATAGGAATTATTCTGATCACAAATCTATTCCTACAGCAAGTCTTACTTTTCACTTAGTACACAACTCGAATTCACTAGCTGTCTTGTGTCCAGCTTTTCTCTGGACATCTTCATGGGCACCCTCCACTGGACTCAAATTTCCTGCAGCTTTAAAGGTATGATCTGATCTTTCTTACTAGTCTTGTCATTCTTCTCTCTTCTCTATGCCTGGGATTCTCCCCATTTGCCTCCTAATTGCTAACTTCAAAGCTCTCCTCAAGAGTTACCTTCTATTTGAAGATGACACGATAAACTCCTTTGCTCAGTCTAGCCTCTAAGTCCTTCTCTTGGCATCCTGAAGTCCCCGAGTACACCCTGACACTGCACATTATGGGCTATAATACAGGTCATACAAAGAGAACAGCCTTTGTCATCTCTGGATTAGGGACCAGAAACAGGTGGGGCCATAGCGGGTGTTCAGAAAAAGTCTTTACAGCTGCTGCTAAGTAAGTTTTGTTGAATTTTTGATGAGGCGTGGAGTTAAAAATTTCAGAAACTTCAATTTTTAGAAATAGGGGATTTAGGAAGTACCCTGCTGGCCTAGAATTTAAGGACCCATTGTTGTCACTGCTGTCACACTGGTTCTATCCCTGACCCATATGCCGAAAAGAAAGCAAGCAAAGAAAAAAGGAAGGAAGGAAAGAAGGAAGGAAGGTGGGAGGGAGGGAGGGAGGGAGGAAGGAATGAAGGAAGGAAGGAAGGAGGAAGAAAGAAAGAAAGAGAGAGAGAGAGAAAGAAAGAAGGAAGGAAGGAAGGAAGGAAGGAAGGAAGGAAGGAAGAAAGAAAGAAAGAAAGAAAGAAAGAAAGAAAGAAAGAAAGAAAGAAAAGAAAGAAAGAAAAAGAAAAAGTGGATTTAGGAGCCATCTTTGAAGAGACATTAACAGACATTGTGGTCATTTGTACACCGTGGTATCCCAGGACTGACAGCCTCAAAGAAGGGGCTGGAGGGAATGACAGAGGGATCACTCAGGAGCCCAGGCAAATATTTAATATTTAACATCTGTCTGGTTCCACTGTTTTGTACATAGTTCTAAAAACATATAGAGTTCTGCATGTGTGCATAGGCAATTGCAATGCCTACAGAAAACTTTTAGGATTTTTTTTTTTCATTTTTGGACCACACCTGTGGCATATGGAAGTTCCCAGGCTATGGGTCAAATCCAAACAGCATCTTAGGCTTATGCTATGGCCATGTCAACGCAGATCAAAGCTGTAACTGTGACCTATGGCTCAGCTTGTGGCAATGCCAGATCCTTAACCAACTGGGCAAGGCCAGGGATCAAACCTGAATTCTCACAGACATTATGTCAAGTTTTTAGCCCAGTGAGCCACAACAGAAACTCCAAAACTGGATTTTTAAGGCTAACTTGGTAGTTACAATATTAATGATTAATAATATAAAAGTTAATAACACTATGAAGTTTAAGTGTTAGGAAGTAAGGACTTGGGAAAACTTTCTTCAGTCAAATCACTTTAATAGAAAGGAAAAATTCAAGTCAGTGCAATGACTTTCACAACCTTATCGATGGCTAGAGGGAAATGACTGGAACAATATTTATGAATATTCCCTCTTTCCTATCAACTATTTTGTTTCTCCTCTCATACAACAGTTTAATAACTCTGAAGAAGTTTCTGTCTATACCCAGGTTCAATCACACCTCTTAATTAACTTATCCAAACCAATGTTTTGTGTAGCCTATAACCAAGGACTTCTATTTGGAAAGTGGAAGAGTTTCAAGCCTTCTTGTGTCTATTGCAAGTGGTCCGTGTTATTTTTCAAATATTCCTTCATGTTTCAATGGCCAATTTTCCCTTTAGTTTTCACTTTTTCTTGAAGGATATTAAGACATTTTATATGGAATATTATATTAGGAAAACTAGTTTTTATTTTCCATGTATGTCAAGTATTTTCAGATCTTAATTAAAATTTTATGCTCTATGCTTGTGGAGTATTTTTATGGGTGAAATCATCAAACTCTCTTTGGGACACTCACATACTGTTAAATGATTCCAGTGGCTTCTTTTCCAAGGGAATTGAAGCATTAAGAAGATAAAGTTCAGATTCCCACCACATTCTCCACTCATTCTAATCAGCTACCATATTGCCGCTATTTCTCCTTACTTAAAAAATGGAAAAAAATTTGGCAACACTGGCCACTACCCCATTTCATTACCTGGATATCTTTGAAAGTCTTGCTGACACCAATTTTCCTGCTCTCATTCTTTCTTTCCTTTTTTTTTTTCCTGTCTGTTTTTCCTTTCCTCCACAGCATATGGAGGTTCCCAGGCTAGGGGTTGAATCAGAGATGTAGCCTCTGGCCTTCACCACAGCAACAGCAATGCAGGATCCACAATGCATCTTCGACCTACACCACAGCTAAAGGTAATGCCAGAGCCTTAACTCACTGTGTGAGGTCAGGGATCAAACTTGTGCCCTCATGGATACTAATCAGATTTGTTTCTGCTGAGCCATAATAGGAACATCTTCTTTTTTTTTTAATTCTTTCTTAATTTCAAAACTGAAAGGCTCTTAAACTCACCTCTGCTCCAAACTCTTCTCCTCAAGATGAGCAATACCATCATCATTAATAAATCCCACTCTCAGTTCTCAATATTTACATACATTTTAGCCAAGTTGGGCATATTTAACACTACAAATAGCCACTCTTCACATAGTTTACAGAACGCTATATGACATTCTTTTTGAAGAAATTCTGGTCCCTTTAATTTCTCTCAAGACTGCTTAATGTTAATTCTTGATCCTTTTCTTGCCTTAGTTGTAACTAATCTCTTGATCTCATTGGTTCCATGGTTTTAAATATGGCAAAAGCTAAAAATTTACACGTTTGTACCTCTAGCTTATATATCAATAATATCTTAAACTCAACAAATCCAAAGTTGAACTCCTATTTTTTTTTCTTCTATGCCTGCTCTACCAGAGTCTTTGCAATTTCTGTTAATTATAAATTATTTAATTTGAAAAAGCCTAAGGCCATTTTTGTTTCTCTCCTTTACCACATCCATCAAGAAATCTCTTCATCTAGATTTCAATTCCTTCCCTCAAGCTATTCACCTTTTAATCTCTTAACCCTGGTCTAAAATCTTGTCATTGCAAATTTGTATTGCTGCCATAACTACAAGCTCTCAAGTTCTACTAATGCTCTCTACAATCTAATCTGAAGATATTTGCTGCTGGATCCTGGAACTGAGATAATCCCTGTTTCTTCTTTGGCCAAAATAAGGCAGTGTTTCTCCATTTTACCCAGAGAAAAAGTAAAGACCTTACCGTTGTTACTGAATGCAAGTTCATGTGTCTGATGCACAGTGAGGCCAAGCGAACTGAAACATCTGAGTTTGGAGTAAAGGAAGATTTACATGACCATGCAAGGAGAAAAGTGTCTTCTGCCCTAAAAGAACCCTGAACTCCCTACTGGGTTTTAGCTAAACATTTTTAAAGGCAAGGTAAGGGAGGAGTGATGTTGGTTGTTGCAAATTTCTTGATGTAAGAATCCTTTGCTTTTGCAGCCATCCATGTAGGTCAGGTCACCATATGCCTATAAACCTCCAACAAAACAAATGTAATTCTCTGTTCTACAACTTCTTTATATCTATATGAATGGAAAAATATCATACCTTTAAAGATCAAAGCCTTGAGGATGGGCTATCCTGTAATTTTAAGCATTAGGCAACATTCTTTAACAAAAAGTGAAAAGCCAGTATAACAAGCACAGACACAGAGCACAAAGGTTAAATAAAACAAATATCTAATATGGAGTGATATTTGTTCTCCCCTATCACACAGTGACTTAGAGTGCCTTGCAAGATCTGACTCTGCTATGAATTGTATTACACCAAAAAAAAAAAAAAAAACACAAAAAAACAAACAAAAAAAACCCCTCATATATTGAATTCCAAGCCCCCCTCCCCAAAATGATGATATTTGGAGATGAGACCTCTGGGAGATAGCTGGTTTTACCTGAGGTCGTGAGGATGTGGTCCTTAAGACGGGATTAGTGTCTTTATAAAAGAGAACTTATGCTTTCTCTCTCTGCCATGCGTGGACAGAAAGAAGGCAGCCATTTGAAAGTCAGGCAGAGAACGCTCACCAGAACTCTACAGTGCCTACACTCTGACCTCAGACTTTGAGATTTAAAACTGAGAACATAAGTTTCTGCTATGTAAGCCACTCGGTCTATTGTATTTTGGTATGACAGCCCAAACTGACTAATACAGACTTCAGTTTGCTTTCTGGGTTGTTCTTTTATTTCCTTTACTCCAGCCAGTCTCCTTTGTCTTCCTAAAACTACCAAGCATGAATCTGCATTAGAATCTAGTTCTGCTTCTGCTTGAAATAGTCTTTTGGAAGACATTCACTCGCTAAAAGATTCCATCTTCCAGGAGTTCCTGTAATGGCTCAGAGGAAAGGAAAGGAATCCAACTAGGAACCATGAGGTTGTGGATTTGATCTCTGGCCTTGCTCAGTGGGTTAAGGATCCACTGTTGCCCTGAGCTGTTGTGTATGTTGCAGATGTGGCTAGGATCCTGCATTGCTATAGGTGTGGTGCAGGCCGGCAGCTGTAGCTCCGATTAGACCCCTAGCCTGGGAACCTCCACATGCTCCAGGGCGCTGTTCAGACCACACTTCCTCAGCAGTCCAGCCCACTTGTCCTACTCAAACTGCAATTGGCCACCACATCTACACCAGCCCAGGAGTACCTCTTCTTGCCCTGCTCTATTTTCTTAATAGAACATATTACCTTTTACGCATAAGGTATCATTTACTGATGATGTTTATTATTAAATGCCATTTTCTGCATGCTAAACTGTAAGCTTCACAAGGACAGGGAATTTTTTCTTTATTTTTTTCTCTGATGAATCCCGAATGTTTATAAGATAAGTATTTTCCTTTAAACGTTAAAGTTTAATGTGCTTTGTACTATTTAAGGTATTTTTCCTGAGTGCTCAGAACGTTCACTCCCTATGATAATTATTAATTATTAAGCAGATATCATATTCTCCTTTCTTCCTGATATATTTCTAATAATTATTTTACCTACTTCTAATCCTCATTATTAACATTAAAACCTTTGTATGGAATTAGCTACTTTTTTCTTGACATTTCCTTTGTTAATGAATAAAACATAATCCCATTAGGTTATTTTTATTTGGACCACTGAATGTCATTTCCTAATGTGCCTTGCTTACAAAAATGTATATTTTGTAAAGATCTAGAGTTCTCATCATAAATCCCTTTGTAATATGTCACGATCTGAGGCATTTGGCTTATATCTGTGAAGACAAAAATATCCCTATTCTTAATCTTATATCCCAGTGATCATATTTTATAAATCCTATGAGTACAAATTTGTCTAATTTCAAGTGATATCATCTTTTGATAGTCAATTTAAAAGTCCATTTCATTTCACAAGACTTAAATTAAGACTTTTTCTCAAAGTCTATGTATAAACCATTCCCGTGGTACCCACAAAGTCCTCTCAGATTTATTAATTTTAACCTCTACTTTTTAATCCTGTATGTCGAGATGTTTCTCTGAAAACTCCATATGGCTTATTTAAAGATTTTCCTTTCTTTTGATGGATCATCAGTTTCTTTCTCTCAAAATGAGTTGAATTATGTAAAATAATTTTAAAGTAAGTGAAAGTTTTTAATGTTCATTCTGTTGATGGAGCTCCTTTGTGGAGGTTGGTTCTTGCACCTAACAAAGAAAGAATTCAGAACCAAGGGCTCTTAAGGCAAAGCAGGGAGCCAAAGATTTTTAAGTCAGTACACTTGTGAGAAAAAGCCAAGTGGGCACACCAGATAAAGCTAGCAGCCTGGGATGAGGGATTAGGGAGCTTTCATTTGTCTTGTTTCCAGGTAGGGAGTTCATCTCACTGCCATCCCTCACTTACGGACCACTCGGTCCTTCCCAGAGACGGTGGTCCCGGACCTTCTTTACTTGGTTATGGCTCCCAAGAATCATCTGGAAAAACCTATCAGGGGGTCGGGGTGGGGAGAATCTCAATGCTAATTATTATTTAAACGGTCGTATAATGAAAATTCAGTCATCTAAGGACACATCAAGCTTTGGCAGGCACATGCTCTAGAAGAACAGCTTCTCCTTCTTATTTTGAGGGTGCTCACCCACCTCAGGGCCAGGATGAAGGATGCACTCAGGTGCAAGTGTTACAGCACAATGTGTGTGGTTACCATCTCATAACAGTTGTCACCTCAGGCCCCTTTTGTCTCTGCCCTGCCCATTTCTATCTGCTGCCTCCTACAATCCCCCTTTTTCACTTCAGATATGCTGTACCTTTACTCTGTTTCATCGCCACTTTTAAAAATTCTAGATGACTATGAAACTCATAAACTTTTCAGTAAGTACAGTTTACTCCTTTCATTTCCATTACTTTAAACAGATTCCTTTCAGGCTTTTTTTTTTTTTTTTTTTTTTTTTTTTTTTTTTTTTTTTTTTTTTTTTTTTTTTTTTTTTTTTTTTTTTTTTTTTTTTTGTCTCTTATATAATGTCACTTCATGAGGGAGAATGAATCTGAAGGATTTTAGTCGCCCTGAGTACGTTCATTCTTCTGTGGACTCAAGTCTCTGCCTGGGAGTGAATCAGGCACTTGGAGAGGACAATTAGCATCGGCCGTGCATCTGTAATGCTCAAAACAGCACTCTAGTGTCTCAAAAAATGTATGTCCCTGATGCCAAATTTACTTACAGAGCTTGAATTCAGTCCCCAGGAGGGAGGTATAGGAGATCCTGAGAGATTATCTGATCCAGCTCCTTGTATTCAAGCATGACTATGTTGAAACCATTCAGGACAGATCATTTAGTAATTATTGCTCTGGATCACTTCATCTTTGTATAACATCTTTCTCTTTACAGGTACACAAGGCAGTGTTTATGCAAGGCAGCGGCTGCAGTGACAAGCACCTGGAGCTTTCCAACACTTCCTACATTTAATGGCTACCTTGGATTTTTTTTGTTGTTGTTGTTTATAAGTATCCACCTAGCAAAGGACAATACATTTCACTACTTACTCTTTTAAATTGAAATAAGTGTACTATTCTACTGGTTTAAATTTAGATATCAGGAGTTCCCATTGTGGCTCAGTGGACACAGACCCAATTATTGTCCATGAGGCTGGGGGTTCAATCCCTGGCTTTGCTCAGTGGATTAAGGATCCGGCATTGCTGCAAGCTGTAGTGTAGGTCACAGACACAGCTTGGATCCCATGTTACTGTGGCTGTGGCATAGGCCAGCAGCCGCAGCTCTAATTCGACTCCTAACCTGGGAACTTCCATAAATTGCAGATGTGGCCCTAAAAAAAAGATAGTTATTTCAAAGATAAATTAAGTAACTTAAAAGTAGAAACAAAATTTTGGTTAGGAGTCAGAAGAGATTCAACATGGTTCTGCCCTGGGAACCCTGCTATTTAGTCACTTTCTTCCTTTGTTAAGTGCTGGGAATAACGTAGATATTAACTACCTTATTGGATTGTTGCTAAGGATTAAATACACTAATTCATGGACACTGCCTAGGAAAATGCAGGGAGCTATTCAATTATAAGGCCTTTAGTCACTATCACATCTACGTTCCCAGCAGACTCTTGTTTATATGGCCATTATAGCACTCAGGATGTTGTTTCCTCATATTAAATGTCTCTCTTCTGGTTCCCAGCACCGAGGCTGTCAACCACCAGAAAGCAGAGGCCCTAATTTACTGTCATGTTCCCTGAATGCAAAAAAGTACAGACCCACAGATGTGATAGCCAATAAATAAATGTAGAAGAAACAATGAAATGAGTGATTTAATTACTGATTATTTAGATTTAATTGCTGATTATTTGCCATGTTTGTGTGTTACTCTGCTAAGCTGGGAACAGAAAACAAAGGCATAACGAAGACAATTTAAGCTGTGTATCACCAGATTTCAATGGTAAAAAAAGATTCACTGATGTCAATCTATACCCCTAATTTTGCCAACCCAAATTTTGTAAAGAATGTCCATGCTTTGAAACTATCGGAAAAGGATAACATGTTCCAAAAAAAACTCTGTATTACCACTGAATTTACATCTATTTAGGGTATCAAGGTCCAGTGCATTTTACGCCAGAGTGAGGGACACCAGGGTTCAAGGACTTGATATGTCATATTCTGGCCATGCAGTCTTGGAAAGCTGGCTCCGAAAGGACAGGAGTCTCTACTACGTAAATTTAAAATTTTGTGAACTGTTGCTTGCTTAAATCTTTACTTCAAATTTTGAGTCAAGCCCACTCCAAACACTGCTTGAATTGTGGTAATTTAAGAAATCAGAGCCAGGCATATCAGCAAAAGCCACAATGTAGAGTCTGGTGAAGCTAAATGGAATATAAGAATGCCAAGGATCACCTAAAATCATTGAGTAAACCCAGAGTCTCTCACCTGAGAGAAGTTTTTTTTAAGTCAATATTGTTTTAATATTAATAAAAGGGAAAAGCTATGATCAGAAAGCATGAGGTATGGGGATGTTCACTTTATGAGACATTAGGGATATAAAAGAGAAATAATGAAACTATGAAAAAGAATAAAGCATAGCCTGCTCACAAAGAGGTGAGATTTTTTTTCACCTGAAATAAAATACTTACTGGGATTTCAAAATATTTAATTCAGAATAATTTGCCTCTCATTTGGTGAATTTACTTTAAAATTCTGAAAGACGATACTACAATTGATGATATTACTATGAAGAACACACAGGAAAACCGATACTAAGAATATATCTTCCTTTCTCTCCTTTTATAATTCAATAGGCCATTTTTCTCCATGCTTTCATAAGGAGAAAAAAAGAACAAAACTAAGATTCTGAGGACTCTTCAATTCTGAATCTCACACTTGCCTAATTCTCTTGAAATTTGGGGGCTATATTTCCAGTTGGTTGAAGACAGCAAGTGCTGAGGAAAAGAAAAAAAAAAAAAAAAACAGAGGGAAGGAAACAACGGTTCCCTTATGCAGGGAGGACTAGTTTACTCTTTGACCATGTGCAGCACTGTTATCAGTCTGATGCTATTATTGAGTGTCACAAAGTCAGCAAGTTCTTAAAATTTTCCTCTCTCTAGATATTTTTAAATGGCTACCTTTATGGCATTTTTATAAATATATTTATACCTGCCTGTAAAATATTTGCAAATATCGTTTTTATGAAAAATCAGGAGAATTGTAAATTTATCAGGGGTGGCTTTTGTTAACATAAAGTTAGGATTTGGGGTTTGGGAGGGAGCAGGTGAAATGACATGTATTGGTAAAGCTTTGGCCTGCCAAAGTAAGCAACGGGATAAATGCAAGTAACAAATTATTCAAAAGACTGATATTTAAAAATGTATAAGAGAAGTAGTGACAGCAGAATTTCCTAATCTATAAGGAGGAAAATAAATACGGGAAATTCAAGAAGTTCAGGAACATACAAGCTATAGGGCGCAGCCCACTCTCATTTCATAATCTAAAGTTAAGGCCTGTGGTCAAGGTCAAGGTCACATACATGGTATGAAAACTGAAGTGCCCAAGACAGTCTGTTCCACTGTTTGCCCTTCTTTAGAAAGGCAAAGGCTGAACCTTGTGAGTAACCTCGTTACTCGGTGCTTAAGAGTGTGGGCTCTGAGGCCAGACTGCCTCAGTTCAAACCCCATCTGTGCTACTTACTAACAGGGTGACATCAAACATCTTCCACCAGTTCTCTGTATCTTTGTTTCTTCATCTATGAAAGTCCTAAGAACTGTACATACCTCAGAGAGGTAAATTCATAAACACAGCAGAGAACCGTACTGAACACATAACAAGGGTGCATTTGTTTCCTGACTGCTGTAGGGAATAACAACAAATTTGGTAGATTAATCCAGCGATTAGTCTTTAACCCCGATGGGCACTTCCTCCATGGACCTCTGGGGGGGAAACCTGCCCCTTGCCCCTTCCACTTTGGTGCCCCCCCCCACCCCAGTGTAATCTCTGCCTCCATCCTCACATCACCTCCCCTCTGTGTGTCTCTGTCTAAAATCTCTTACTTCTGTTTGCAAGGGCATTTGTGATTACATTCAGGACAACTCAGGTAATTCAGATGATTTGGCATAATTTCCTCACCTCAATATTTGTCATTTAATTGCATCTGAAAACACATTTTCCCAAATAAGGTAACATTCATACATTCCTGGGATTAGGACTCCATGTGTTCAGGAGGTCATATTCAACCAACTACATAAGAACTTTAAATTTTTACCATTTTAATGATTGTGGGGCCCCTGTATACTTCCATGTTATTTTAGGTTTCTCAGAGTCACTTGACAAGATATTCTCTCTAGGGCATTAAGCACCAGAAACAAGAGGAAGAAAAGATCTTGAGCAAATAATACAAGTCCAGGGGATATCAGTTCTAGGTGGCAAAGGAATAAATACATATTTAACGTTAAGTTGTAAGAAAATCTCTGCACTGTCTGAAACAGTAGCACAAAAACACTAAACTGATTTATTAGAATCCTGGTCCTCGAACTGCCCTGTCAGTACTTGAAGACACATAGTGAGGTTGTGAAGCACTGTGAGATCAATGATTTATATTCTTGCAACATCTGTTTATTTGGTAGTGTGAGTGAAAACACTTGCTGTTGACAAAATCAACTAATGTTTCATGTAGTCACCAGTACCATTCAAGGGTCCTCTTAGTCCTATTCTAATGAGGAAAAACGATGGCAGAGACTCATCTTGAGTTTCTAACTTCCCCAGGACAGGTCTAATTCCCTTTGCAAAATTAGTCAGTAACCGATGGCAAACATATAATTTTGGAGTCATCTGAGGAAATAGGTACCACTGGAAAAGGCAGGAGAAAGGTTTAGAAGTATCAGGAAGGGCGAGTGTGGTTCTCCTAGCCAGGGAACCCGTCATAGGGCCCGAAGTTGCTGTGGAGAATCATGGTTGGGAGTGATGAGGGAATTTAATAGGGAAGAACAAATACGACTCCTTGTCAGATCTGTTCCTTTTCCTTTAAGCTTACTTTAACCTTTGTCCTCTGTCACTTGAGCTTAGTCATCCTGACTCTGCACCTTTTACAAAAGGATGTCCCCTATAGTTTGAACTATACAGGATATCCTATTCCTAAGGCTATGACTTTTAAGAGTGTCACATTTTTAGATAAAAAATGTTGCAGAACAGAGAATAGCATCTGTTTAGTTGGAGGTGTATAGGAACATCGTGATCTGACCTGCATGGACGGCTACAAGAACAAGAAAAGAAAGATCCTCATGTACCAAGAAATTTGCAACAACTAGCCACAACCTCCTTCACCCAGGCTTTAAAAGGGCTTTGCTGAAAGCTTACAGAGAATTCAGGGCTATTTGGGGCACAAGCCACCCGTCTCCTTGCATGGCCCAGCAATAAATATTTCTCTGCTCCAAACTGCAATAGTTCAGTGTCATTTGTGCATCACTGTGCCTCAGGCACAAAGACTTGCATTTGGGACAGGAAATCTGCATGGAGACACACCATTCTGATTCAGCTTGTTTCCCCTGATGAGTCATGCAGACACCATGATGATGCAGGACAGGGAACAGGGGAAGAAAGACCCTGACTACTCCTGCCAGTACCAGAAAAGCTTCATCAAAAGACCAGGCTCTTGTTCAACTCCTCCCAAAAGAGTTTGGGTGAGGGAGACAAAGGAAACACACACACATCGAGGCTGAGGAGTCAAAAGAACAAAGAAGCAGTTATGGAGGAAAAGCAAAAGGAAGCACTAAAAAGAAGACTGGGCATCCTTGGGAGTGAGGGGTGCTACAGAATTATTGATCCCTATCCCTTCAATCTTATTGTTGGTTCTTTTATTGGGTAGGGTCTTTTGATTAGGGTGGACTATGCATTGAGGGGAGAGTTGAAGTGTGACCTGGATTGCACTCAGTTGCAGCAGTGCCTGGTCTTGGGCATCCATCTCCTGAAGATGCTGTACACGCCCTCTGAGAGCTTTTTCCCTTTCAAGTACCACACGTGGAAGGTCCTACAGGGTCATCACAATCTGTGCATTTTTGATGTGTATTCTCCATGGTCAGATCAGATTTTCTTGCTCAGATGCTCCATAGTTTCTTTTTCAGATGCCTTTTCTCCATGTCCGCTGGCCTTATTAATTGCAAAATAGGATGTGGCTTTGCTTCTGCTTAATGCCTGTATGTAAGGAGGCTGTCCTTGGGCCTGGCTTTGTCTTTCCTGCCTCATTGTTGATCTCTGTATTGTGTTCTTGATCTTCCCAGAGGATTGCAAAGGACTAGGGAGCCACAGACTCAGTCCACGTGAGTCACTGGCCATGGAAACAGGAAGGGTGAGGGATAATAGGGACCTAAGAGGCAGTAACTACCTATGCTTTATTGGAAACTTTGCATCCCTCCTCTGCTTCTCTTTTTTAGAAATCATATTATTGCATGTGTTCATTTTATTTAAACAACCTGCCCTGTTGAGCAAAGGTTTTCTTTTAAAGGCATTTTTGATATCACTCTGCAGCATCAGAACACATTTTCATAGTTATTTGATATTCTTCACTAATGAGATTAGTCTCAACCCATGACAAGCATCAGGCTAGTAAACATATTTCAAAAAGAGAGTAAAAGATTGCATCCGTAGATAAGAGTCACTACCTCCATAAACCATGGGGCCACAGTCTCTGTCTCTGTAGTGACTCTTTATCACAGAGTGATTAGCCAGTCTTACTAACTTCTTCAGAAACATCTTTTTTGCATATGATTGACATATGTGTTCCCTAATTCTGTCAAGTTTAAGGATATAGTTCCATCAAAATTTAAATAATTTCACTCCTTGGTGTCACCTTAGGACAGACTAAGGAGTAGTTATTTTGTAAACTTTCTTTCTTCTTGAACAGCCCATCTTGGAATATCATGTGTCTTTTCAAATTGAGAGATCATTTCTCTACCAATTTGTATGCGATGTCAACGCAATTTACCTGAGTACAGGTGGTGAGTGTCCTGACTTGTCATGAGAGATTACACTTCCTTTTGCAATATTAATATCATTAAAGTTGAATCCACCTTTTTCTAGGACAACACACTAGAGATGCACTGAATCTTTTCCCAAGTAATGCAAACTCTTCTGACTGTCTTTTGCAATAGAGTGGGAAAAGCTGGCATGAATTGTGTCAATATCAGCTCAACATTTTTCACCAGGCACCTTAGCTTTCACTACACCAGTAATTAAAAACATTGCCTCTGGAACCAGACATATGCATTCATTTCTAGTTCCACTTCTTATGAGCTGAGTGACACTGGCCAAGTTATTTAATCTCTTTGTGCTTTATTGTCATTAATTTAGAAAGTGAGTTTCAATAGCACCTACTGTATAGGGTTGCCATAATCATTAAAACAGCTTCAATATTTAAAGCATTAGGTTAATACACAGGAATCTCTTGCATTCCTATATACTAACAATGAAAGAGTGGAAAGAGAAATCAAGGAAACAATCTCATTTATCATCACATCAGAGAGAATAAAATTTCAAAAAAATAAACCGACCTAAAGAGGCAAAAGACCTGTAATCTGAAAACTGTAAGGCACTGATGAAAGAAATCAAAGATGACAAAAACAAATAGGGGTATGTACCATGTTTTCGGATTGGAATAAACAATATTATAAACATAACTATACTACCCAAGGCAATCTACAGATTCAGTGCAATCTCTGTCAAATTACCAATGGCATTTTTACAGAACTAGAACAGAAAATTCTTTAATTTTTATAGACGTGCAAAAGACCCTCACTAGCCAAAGCAATCTTGATAAAGAAAACGGAGCTAGACGAATCAGGCTCCCTGATTTAAGACTATATTACAAAGCCACAGTTATTAAGACAGTATGGTACAAAAACAGAGCTATATATCAATGAAAAACTAGACAGCTCCATATAAATAAATGAAATTAGAACATTAAGATCATACACAAAAAACAAACTCAAAATGGACTAAAGACCTAAATATGACAGGACACTATAAGACACTTAGAAGAAAACAGGCAGAACACTCTTTGACATAAATCACAGAAATATATTTTTTGATCCGCTTCCTAGTGTAATGAAAATAAAAACAAAAATTAAAAAATGGGACCCAATTAAACTCAAAAGCTTTTTCATAGCAAAGTAAACCATAAAAAATGACAACCAACAGAATGGGAGAAAATATTTGCAAAGTGACTGACAAGGGATTAATCTCCAAAATACATAAATATCTCAAGCAATCTGTATCAGGACAAAAACAAGAAACCCAATCAAAAAAATTTCCAAAATATCTAAATATACATTTCTCTAAAGATGACAGAGAAATGGCCAAAAGAGCACACAAAAAGAGGTTCAACATTGCTAATTATTAGATAAATGCAAATTGAAATCAAAATGAGGTGTCACCTCACACCTATCACAATGACCATCATCAAAAAGACTACAAATAATAAATGATGCAGAAGGTGGGATAAATGGGAACCCTTCTTCACTGTTGGTAGCAATGTAAATTTGTACAACCACTATAGAAATCAGTATGGACGTTTCTCAAAAAGAATAAAAATATAACTGCATTATGAACCAGCAATCCTGCTCCTGGGCATCTATATGGAGAAAACCATAACTTGAACATACACCCCAATGTTCAGTGCAGCACTATTTACAATAGCCAAGACATGGAAGACACAGAAATGTCCATCAATATTGGAATGGATAAATAAGACATGGTACCTATATAGAATAGAATATTACTCATACATAAAAGGGATGAAATAATGCCATTTGCAGCAAATGGATGGAACTAGAGATCATCATACTAAGTGAAATAAGACAAAGACAAATATCATATCACTTGCATGTGGAATCTTAAAAAAAAAAAAAGATACAAATGAACTTATTTACAAAACAGGAACAGACTTACAGACTTTGAAACCAAAACTTATGTTTACCAAAGGGGACAGGTTGGGGGACTGATGTATGGGGGTTTGGAACTGGCACATGCACACTATTGTGTATGGAATGGATAGTCAAAGGGGACCTGCTTTATAGCACAGGGAACTCTACTTAATATTCTGAGATAATGTATATGGACAGGGATATGTGTATATGTATAACTGAATCATTTTGCTATATAGCAGAAATTTACACATTGTAAATCGACTATACTTCATAAAATTAAAAAAAAAATAAAAAGAAACATGCCACTGAGTGTCTATAAATATAAAGAGCTATATTGGCTGTTGTTGTTATTCTTATACCAAAATTATTTGTATATATCATTTATTTAAATAGAAACCATTCCTGCCAAGGGCCGTTAGTGTCTTAATTTCACCATTATTTTAAGCTTTAGAGAGATCAGAGATTTACACTAATCACATCCTCTTAAACCTGAGAGAATCCAGATACTCCGTGCATCAACGAGGTTTTGGCATTTGGTTGGAGGTCCCAAACCACCACCCTATAATATCAATATATCCTGGAGCAGAGTTTATGCTAAGCATTTTTAGTTTCTTCTTCATCTTTGACTGCTCATAACTACAGCCCCACCTCTCTTCAGCATGCCTCTTGCCTGTGTTTTGAACTAAGAGCATGCTCCACAGAACCCAGGAGCCTCCTCCATTGTATTCCTGCAAATTTTGTTTTCTCAATCTCCTCCATAGGAAAAAACAGTCTCCTAGGAAATGGAATAATTTTATTTTAAAATCTAATATTATCTAATGAGCCAGACCCTTAAGAGATAAATCTTCACACTCTACTGGGAATTCTATTTGCTACCATCTATCTTAATGTCAGAGTTACAGGAGTAGATTGGTTCAACCAAGCATTACATTGCTCTCCCACCTCTACCCCCTTTATCAGCCTGGTATCTTTCTACTGAAGTTTTCCCTAAATGTTTCATGGCTTACATAGCAAATTATCTAAAGTGTATTCATATGTAGGTTTGTTCAGTCAGATTATATAACAGAGAAAAGCACCATTCTTCATAAGGGATAGTGATATAAAGGTCTTAAAATTTCCTCATGTGCTCCAGGAAATAATAATATGAGACAGAGGGTCATGTCACATCTCCTGGGTACTCAGATTGGTACTGAATGAAGCTGTGTCTGCTCACCTACACACAGAAAAGCCGATAATCTAAACTGGGGTTGTGGTGAAGCTAACTGCAGCCTTATTGCAGGGCTTCAAGCAAGGAGCCTGGGCAGCTAGTGCCTAAAAGGCCCAAACTCCCAGAAAATTTTCAGGAAAATGTTTCCAAAGACAGGGTGAGGGAGCAGGTTGTTGGCTGTGTAATCATCTCATGGACATTCTTCTGATTGATTGGTGGTGACATAATCAGGAGTCAACGTCTTCAACCCTTTAGTTCCAACCCATCTGGGGTCTACATGCTTGTGGGAAGGATATAGTTAACTCTTCCAACCTGGTGTGGGTTTCAATATCTGCTACACAGCCCAAAGGACATGGCTCAGGATATTATCTATGGCCCTTGAGGAAGAACTAAATGTCCTTGACTTTAATGACTAATTATTATTATCAGTAGTAGTAGTAGTAATAGTATTTGCTTGCTTGGCTGTTCTCCTTTCTTTCTGCATTTTCTCACTTCTCTGATTAAGTTTATTCCTTTCAACTAGGGGATATCCAAGGAGTCTAAAATTTTTCTAAAGACAAGAGGCAAGTAGAAGACATGGGGGGGGGTCTTTATTATGTTGAGGTAGGCTCCCTCTACGCCCACTTTCTAAAGGGTTTTTTTAATCAGAAATAGGTGTTGGATTTCATCAAAAGATTTTTCTTCATCTATTGAGATGACTATGTGGTTTTTATTCTTCAGTTTGTTAATTTGGTGTATCATATTGATTAACAGATATTGAAGACTCCTTGCATCACTGCAATAAATCCCACTTGATCATTGTATATGATCCTTTCAAAATATTGTTGTATATGGTTTGCTAATATTTCATTGAGTTTTTTTTTTATCTATATTCATCAATGATATTGGCCTGTAGCTTTCTTTTTCTGTGATGTCTTTGTCTAGTTTTGGTATAAGGGTGATTGTGGTCTCACAGAATGGGCTAGGTAGTGTTCATTCCTCTGCAATTTTTGGGAAAATTTCAGAAGGACAGGTGTTAATTAACACTTCCCTAAATACTTGATAGAAGTCAACAGTTCCTGGACTTTCGTTTGTTGGAAGTTTTTAAACCACAGTTTCAAGTTCAGTACTTGTGATTGGTTCACTCATATCTTTTTTTCTTCATAGTTAAGTCTTGAGGGTTGTACATTTCCAAAAATTTGTCCATTTTTCTAAGTTTTCCATTTTATTGGCATATAGATGCTTGCAGTAGTCTTTTATGATCCTTCACCCTTTTATGGTGTCAATATTTAATTTCTCCATTTTCTTTTCTAATTTTATTGACTTTAGCTCTGTTTTTTTCTTGATAAATCCACATAAAGGTTAATCGATTTTGTTGATCTTTTCAAAGAACCAGCTTTGAGTTTCATTGATATTTTCTATTATTTCCTTTGTCTATTTTTTTTCTCCTCTTATCTTTATTTCTTTCCTTCTAGTAACTTTGGATCTTGTTTGTTCTTCTTTCTCTAGCTGCTTTAAGTGTAAGGTTAGGTTGCTTATTTGGGACTTTTCTTGTATCCTGAGGTGAGGTTATATTGTGATAAACTTCCCTTTTAGAAATGATTTTGCTCTATCCCATAAATTTTGTATTATCATATCTTTGTCATTTGTCTCTAGGTATTTTTTTATTTTCTCTTTAATTGTTTCAAAAATTGGTTGTTTAGTAACATATTGTTTAGTTTCTATGTGTTTGTATTTTTTGGAGTTTTTTATTTTCTTGTGTTTGATTTGTAGTCTTATAGCATTATGGTCAGAAATAAATGCTTGATATAATTTCAATTTTCTTAAATTTACTGAGGACCAAAATATGATCTGTCCCAGAGAATATTCCATGTGCCTTGAGAAGAATATGTATTCTTCTCCTTTTGAGTGGAATATTCCATAATATCAAGTCTATCTGGCTTAATATGTCATTCAAAGCCTGTGTTCCTTTATTGATTTTATCTCTGGTCGATCTGTCTATAGAGGTAAATATGGTGTTAAATTCACAACTATTATTGTATTACTGTTGATTTCTCCTTTTATGGCTTTCAGCAATTGCCTTATAAGGCAATGTGGTGTTCCTTTGTTGGGTGCATATATACTTACAATTGGTTTATCTTCTTGAATTTATCCCTGCATTATTAGGTAATAACCTTCTTTGTCTCATAACATTCTTTATTTTAAAGCCTATTTCGTTTGATATGAGGATTGCTACTCCAGCATTCTTTTGATTTCTTTTTACATGGAA
>PVHT021183709.1:2716195-2846883 GCA_004024745.2 Catagonus wagneri | reverse complement strand
TTTTTTTTTTTTTTTTTTTTTTTTTTTTTTTTTTTTTTTTTTTTTTTTTTTTTTTTTTTTGGTTAGTGGTTCCCATGATGTTTTGATATAGCATTCTCTATATATGCAAAATTATTTTAACTTATTGGTCTCCTTAATTTCAAATGCATTTCCAATATCCTGCATTTGTACTTCCTCTTCCCACGAGTGCTGGATTTCATATAATATTTGTATGAGGATGATTTTGTATATTTACTCTATGGCTGCCTTTACCAGTGAGTTTTCACACTTGTAATTTTCTTGTTTCTAGTTGTGGCCTTTTCTTTTCAAGCTAGATAAGTCCCTTTAGCATTTACTGTAAAATTGGTTTGATGGTGCTGAATTACTTAGCTTTTACTTGTATGTAAAGCTTTTGTTTCTCAGTTGTGTCTGAATGAGAGCCTTTCTGGGTAGAATATTCTTGCTTCTAGGTTCCTCCACTTCATCGTAACTTAAACATAAAATCTTCAAACCAGTTATATGGGATCACATTTTTTGCAATGTCTCGTGCTGTGATTTGTAAAAATTAAGTATAGAGTGGAAAGTCATATTATTGCTTAAGGATTTTAATGGACTACAATATGAAATTTGCACTTAGGAGATGCTCAGTGGCTCTCTGTTGCATTGAAGGTAGTGTGCTTAGCTTGATTAAAAAGGGGAATGGCAATTATGAGTCAAAGTTTCTAGGCTAGCTCTATGAAACTTTATGCCAACTCTCTAACTAGGTTTTAACTTAACATCAGTATATTTGTGTACATATGGCTTATTTCATTTTCCCCACGAAGTCCTGTACACTGTGACTGAGAGCTGCTGTGACTAAAAGGGAAGATGGATGGTAGAATCACATGGAAAAGGATAAATAACAAGGCACAGAAAGTAAAATGAAAATTGGCAGAAACTCAGCTCTTGAAATCACCAAGAAGAGCACTGGCGACAGAGCAAGGAATCAAAAAATTAGCAGAGAAAAATTTCATTCTCCTGGCTTCCTGCCTCTCCCTCCACTAGAAAGTAAGCTCCCTTTCAAGAAGAATCTTTGCTTGTTTTGTTCATATATAACTAACATCTAGAGCAAACCCTACCAGTAATTAGTACTTAATAAATTTTGTATAAATGGATGAACCAAATGATAAAACTAGCACAGAAAAGGTAGAATTTGAAGATTAGAAGATTAACATAGCTATGGACACTGACAACACTTCTGCTAAAGATGTCAGATTGCTAACATATGCTATGCATGTTTATTCCTAAAGTAAATATTTACCAATTTGGGAGAAGCTATGTTGCTGTATAAAACACAGTGACATCACACATTATACCTTTTGGCTAATTCCCAGTTGGCGATGTAGCAAAACACAGATGCAAAATATTGAATTGACAAAGTTAAAGATTTGCCAAACCAGAACTTCAGAATATTTTTTATTTGGTTGCTTAGCCCTCTCTGGATTGGAAACTTCTTACAGACAATAACAGTATCTCATTTGTCTTTGTTTCCTGGTGGTGCATGGTATCTGATTCAAAGAGCATACATTTATTAATGTAATTGAGCAAAATCCCAAGAAACTTTCTCGGTAAAGCAGCCATCCTGCCAGATCAAATCAAAGCAAAGGAGGTGCTGCTCTTATTTCTTAAATCTCCTGTGAAACAAGTAATGTTAGGCAATTCCTCCTTTAGTTGGAAAGAACCATAGCATTGACACTGACTTGATTTTTTTAAGGTTTTCCTGTCTATAATCCCATTACTTGAGGAATGTACTGCAAACCTGTCTTGCTTGACAGCTTCCTGCCACCCACTGCCTGTCAGCTTCTCTCAGAAGACAGAGGCTCTGTGAGAGAAAGTACATTCACACCTCTGTGATTTCATGAATTGATTTAGAAAAACACCACCTCTAACAGAGCACAGCCTCTACACTGCAAGGGAGCCCCATTCTCTAGTCCCCTGGGCTTCCATCTGATTTGTGTTGAAAAGTATTATCTGTATGAACCAACTGAGACTTGGGAAATGGTACACTAGGCAGTACAGGCAGACATCAATATTTTAAATAAAACAGTAACCATGGGAGGTGAGATAATATATAGAAACATGGGACCTAAAACTGTTCTAATTCTTCCATTTAAAGATAAGTAAACCATTCCAAAGAGATTATGGGCTAATCGGGATTACACAGATTAAAAAGTGGTACAAATAAGACTATAAATGGACGGTATATCCTGTGTGCTACATTAAAAGGATTGTTTCCACTAAATTAATGGTTATCAAACTAGAACTGGGAAGGACTATTTATGCCATGTGTAGAGGCTAAAAACATGCAGTTAAAACTGAGATTT
This sequence comes from Catagonus wagneri, assembly GCA_004024745.2. Taxonomy (NCBI): domain Eukaryota; kingdom Metazoa; phylum Chordata; class Mammalia; order Artiodactyla; family Tayassuidae; genus Catagonus; species Catagonus wagneri. Next base: position 2,844,541 of record PVHT021183709.1, on the reverse strand, counting down.
AAACTAATTAAATTTCAAATTCTGTTCCTCAGTCATACTAGCAACATTTCAAATGTCCAGTGACCATAGGTGGCTCATGGCTCTGATTTGGATAGCAAAGATACAGAACTTTTCATCTATGGAGAATGTTCTATAGGATACCACTCTGAAAAATCCCTGCAAGTTGTTCTAATGTGACATGTTTGATTTCAATATAGAATTTCATTTTTAAAAGATGCTTTAAAACAGATTGTAAACACCAGAGCAACTTCTTGACTTTGTTTCTATTCCTCTAGGAACACAGTGACACTTCATAGTGACATTTTTCCCAAGGGTGACATCACAACATAAGCATCCTCAGTGCTGGATTATTAACCAAGGTTTCCAAAATTCATAAATACAGTTTATTCACCACATCCATAAAAAAGTCATTAGTAGTGCTCTATTTCGATAAAAATGTGAATTTTTAAAACGCCTATTTTGAAATAATTATAGGCTCACAGGAATTCACAAAAATATATACAGTGGGGATCTGCATGCTCTTCACCCAACCGCCACCAGTTTAAACATCTTGCATGCTACAGTACAACATCAAATCAAGACATTACCTTAATTCAAAATGTAGAGTTTCTTTAGATTTCAACAAACGTAGACTTGTGTGTGTGTTTCCACGCAATTTTATGCATGTGCAGCTTAGTGTAACCACTACAAGCAAGGACGTTTAGGTGTACCAGTGACCAGACTCCTTTGTGTTATAGCCACATCCACTTCATGCTGCCGTCTACCATGTTGCCCAGTTCAAGCTCATACCACTCACTATACGACAGGCCAAAAAATTAAGAGATGAGTTTTGGTGGCAAGGAATAGTGACTTTATAGAGAAAGCCAGTAGACTGAGAAGATGGTGTTCTCAGGTCCCAAGTAACCATGTTTCCTGAGTTAGAATTCAGGCCTCTTTTATACTGAAAGGGGAGTGGTGTGAGTAGTTGCTGCAGACTTCTTGGTTCAGAATCCTTTGCTTTTTCAGTGATCAACGTCAGTCAGGTAACTGTGCTCCTGTAAACCTCCAACAAAACAAACGTTTTCTCTAATATGCAATTTTTTGTCTCTATATGAATGGAAAGCGTTATACCTATAAAGCACAGAGCCGTGAGAATGGGCTTTGCTATATATTTCAGCCTATAGGCAACATTCTTAACTTGTAGGAAATTTCATAGAACACAAAGGTTAAAGAAACAGATCCAAAGTGGAGTCACACTTGTTCTTCCTCATTACACCATGGAAATCAAGATTCATCTTCAGGGAGTTCCCGTCATGGCTCAGTGGTTAACGAATCCAACTAGGAACCATGAGGTCATGGGTTCGATCCCTGGCCTCGCTCAGTGGGTTAAGGACCTTGCTTTGCCGTGAGCTGTGGTGTAGGTTGCAGACATGGCTCAGATCCCACGTTGCTGTGGCTGTGGCTGACAGCTACAGCTCTGATCGATCCCTAGCCTGGAAACCTCCATATGCCATGGGTACAGCCCTAGATAAGACAAAAAGGAAGAAAATAAAAATAATAATTGTTCCTAGAGAGACAAATGGATAAAGGCTACATGGCGCACACACACACACACACACACACACGCACACACACACACCACAGAAATATTACTTAGCAATAAAAAAAAGATTCATCTTCACCTCTATAATTATGTAACAAACATTACAAAAATGAAATCATACAATTTGTGTTCATGACTGATTTTTTCACTCAGTTTTTTTGAAGGTCAACCAAGTTGCATGTATCAGTAGTCTGATTATTTTCATTGCCGAGGAATATTCCATGATATGAAGGTCCTACACTTTGTTAAATCATTTGTCTATTGAAAACCATTACAGAAGATGTCTGGTTTGTAGCAATTATAAATAAATCTGCCATGAATTTTCATGTAAAGGTTTGAATATGTAAAAAGCTTCAGTTCTTTGGGATAAGTGCCCAAGAGTACAATTCCTAGTAATTTGTTAAGATCATTTTCAGTTTTAAAATGAATTGGTAGGAATTTCTGTTGTGGTGCAGTGGAAAGGAATCCGACTAGGAACCGTGAAGTTGCAAGTTGGATCCCTGGCCTCACTCAGTGGGTTAAGGATCTGGCCTTGCCATGAGCTGTGGTGTAGGTCATAGATGCAGCTCGGATCCCACATTGCTGTGGCTATGGAATAGGTAGGCAGCTGTAGCTCTAATTAGACCCCTAGCCTGGGAAGTTCCATATGCTGTAGGTGTGGCCCTAAAAAGCAAATAAATAAAATGCAATAAAATAAAATAAAATAAAATAAAATAAAATGTATTAGCAAACTCTTTTCCTGACTTACTGTACCATTTCACATTCAAAATAGCAATGCATCATCTAATTTTGAAAATCTCTAATAGCAACTAACATTATCATTATATTTTAATTTAGTCATTCTGGTAGCCATAGAGTAATATCTTATAGTGATTTTAATTTCTGTTTTTCTAAAGGCCAATGACGTTAAAAATCTTTCCATATACTTGTCTTCTGCATATTCTCTTCAGTTAAATGTCTGTTCATGTCTCTTACTCTTTCTCTAGTTTTATTGTTTGCTTTATTAATACTGAGTTTTAAGAATTATTTATATGTTCTACATATGCGTTCTCTGTCTGATGTAAGATTTGCAAATATTTTCTCCCAGTTTATAATTTGCTTTTTTACCTTAGGGATTTTATTAAAGCTTTTTTTTTTTTTTTTTTGTCTTTCTGCCTTATCTAAGGCTGCACGCGCGGCATATGGAGGTTCCCAGGCTAGGGGTCTAATAGGAGCTGTAGCCGCCTGCCTTCGCCACAGCCACAGCAACGCGGGATCAGAGCCGCGTCTGCAACCTACACCACAGCTCACGTCAACGCCAGATCCTTAACCCACTGAGCAAGGCCAGGGATCAAACCCCCAAACTCATGGTTCTTAGTCGGATTCGCTAACCACTGAGCCACAACGGGAACTCCGGGATTTTAATAAAGTTTTAATGTTCATGGTTTCAATTTATCTTTTTATTTTCAGAGGTCATGCTTTTGGTGTCAAGTCTAATTTCTTTGCCTCACAAATATTTCTCTTTTCCTCAGTGTCTTATATTTTTAGTATTACGATTTGTATTTGACCCATTGTCCATTTTGAGTTATTTTTGAATAGGATGTCAAATCAAGGTCAAGGTTTATTTTGCCTGTAGTTGTCCAATTGCTTCAGCACCACTTTTTGAAAAGGCTATTTTCCTAAAGCAAATTGCTCTGTCCCTTTCTCAAAATTAACTCTGGTTTCTCTCTTTTGTTACATTGATCTATGTCCTGCAATCCAGCATTACCACACTGTCTTGCTTGCTCTAGATATAAAGCAAGCTCTCATTCTGGGAGAGTGTTTCTTACTTTTTCTTTTTCGTCCATTCTAGGAAATTTCCATTAAAAATTTAGAATAAGTTTATCTGTACCTACAATAAAATCTTGTTGATTTTTTGATAAGGAATTTTGATGACGAGCATACTGTATAATATACAAACTTCAAAATATAATGTTGTACTCATAAAACTTAATAATGTTATAAACAAAGGTAACCTCAATTTATTTTATTTTATTTTATTATTTATTTGTTTATTTATTTTTGCTTTTTGGGCCACACCTGTGGCATATGGAAGTTCCCAAGCTAAGGGTCAAATCAGAGCTTCAGCTGCCAGCCTGTGCCAAAGCCACAGCAACATGGGACCCAAGACTTATCTGTGATCTACACCACAGCTCACGGCAATGCCAGATCCTTAACCCAGTGAACAAGGCCAGAGATCGTGTCTGCATCCTCATAGATACTAGTTGGTTTTGTAGTATTTGTCCAATAAAACGAACTCCCTGTTACCTCAATTAAAAAAAAAAAACCTACAAAAAAAAATCCCATAGATAAACAGAATTGATGCCTTTATTGAGTCTTCCAATCAATGAACATAATATGCCTTTTCTAGTTTTTATGACCGATATTTTTTTAATATTTTATTTTGTTCATATATGTTCTAAACGTGTTGTTAGATTTATACCTTATATTTCATTTTCCCTGAAGCAGTTTTAAATGGCATCGCATCTTTAATTTCAGTCTTCACTAGTTCATTGTAAATACATAAAAATGTAATTGATTTGTATTGATCTTGTGTATCTTAAGACCATACTGAATTCACTTATTACTTCTAGAAACTTTTTCATAGATTCCTTGGAATTTTCTCCATCATGAAATCATGTCATCTGATTTTTTCTCCTTTCTTTTTTCTTTTCCTTTTTCTTTTTTTTTAGGGCCACACCTGTGGCATATGTAAGTTTGCAAGGCAAGGTCGAATCAGAGCTGTAGTTGCCAGCCTAGGCCACAGCCACAGTCACAGCAACGCAGGATAAGAAATCTGTCTGTGACTTACACCACAGTTCACAAAAACACCAGGTCCTAAACCCACTGAGTAAGGCCAGGGGTCAAACTTGTGTCCATGTGGATTTGATGGGAACTCAAATCCACGATGGGGACTCATGATTATTTCTCCTTTCATCTCCATCAGTGTTCACTTTTTCATATAACAGTTTTGAGATACAAATCAAATGCCATAAACTCAACTGTTTAAGTGTACAATTGAATTGTTTCAGCCTATCATATATGTGCAAATGTCACCATAATCAATCACAGACACTGTCACCGCCCTAAAAGAAAATCAGTGCTCATTAGTGGTCTCTACACCCAATCCTCCCCCCAACCACAAATATATTTTTGTACCTTCCTAGGCTTGTATTTTGGAAATTTTACTTCATTAATTAGCATAATGTTCTCAAGATTTATCAGATTAAGTATATAACTATCCACCTTTTTTTATACGATACTTCATTTCCTGGATATCCCATTTTCTAACTGTTTGTTCACAAGGTGTTAAACATTTGGGTGTTTTCACTTTTCGGCTATTATGAATAAAGCTATGATGGACAATTGTATATAAGATTTTGTGTAGACCTGTTTTTATTTATTTATTTATTTATTTTTCGTCTTTTTGCTTTTATGTGGAGCCGCACCCGCGGCATATGGAGGTTCCCAGGCTAGGGGTCTAACAGGAGCTGTAGCTGCCAGCCTCCGCCACAGCCACAGCAACGCGGGATCCAATCTGCGTCTGCAACCTTCACCACAGCTCACGGCAACGCCGGATCCTTAACCCACTGAGCAAGGCCAGGGATTGAACCCGCAACCTCATGGTTCTTAGTCGGATTCGTTAACCACTGAGCCACCAAGGGAACTCCCTGTAGACCTGTTTTTAGATCTTTTGGATATATACCTGGAAGTGGGTGCTTGAGTCTTTTGGTGACTCTATATCAATTTTTTTAAGAAATGTCAAAATCATTTCACAATGTGTCTGGAATATTTTACATTCTCAGATGTGTAAGACTATTCTTATTTCTCCACACACACCCTAATACTTGTTATTTTCTCATTTTGATTATGTTAGCTGGTATAAAGTAGAATCTCATTGTAAGTTTTATTAGCATTTCCTTCATAGGTAGTGATATTTAGCGACTTTTCATAGGTAGACTGACCATCTGTCTATCATTTCTTATTGTTTTTATAACTTAATTGAGGTATAATTGACATAAGCTGTACAATGTAATGATTTCATATACCTCTATTTTGCAAAACGTTGACCATATTAAGGTCAGTTAACATCCCACACCTCACATATATATCATCTTTTTTCTTAATTGTTGATATGGTGAGAACATTTAAGATCTACTTTCATAGAAATATCCGAGTATCCAATACAGGATGTGAACTATAGTCAGCATGTCATACATTAGATCTCTGCAATTTATACGTTTTGACCTATAGATATTGGTCTTCAATTCTCCCACTCCTCCACCCCCAGCCTCTGGCAACCACTGTATAATCTGTGCTTCTATGAATTCAGCTTTTATGGATTCCACATATATGTAAAATCATACAGTATTTGTATTTCCTGTCTCATTTCACTTACCATACTGTCCCCAATTTTTCTTTTTTGTTTTTCTTTTTACAGCTTCTGGGGCCAGCGGTTGAATCAGAGTTGCAGCTGACAGCCTACAACACAGCTACAGCAGCACTGGATCTGGGCCTCATCTGTGACCTTCACTACAGCTTGCAGCAATGCAGGATCCTCAACCCACTTAGTGAGGCAAGGAATCCAACCCACTTCCTCATAGACACTATGTAGGTTTCTTAACCTGCTAAGCCACGATGGGAACTCCTCTTCATTTTTTATGATTCATCATATCCCATCGTGTGTGTGTATTTGTGTGTAGCACATTGTGTAATTAATACATTTGTTCATTCACTCTTAAATTTTTTTTCTGTACTCTGGCCATCATGAATAATGCTGCAGTGAACACAGGGGTGCATGTACCTCTTCAAGATAGTGATTTCATTTCCTTTGGATAAATACTCAGAGCTGGTTCATATTGTAGTTCTCTTTTTAATTTTTTGAGGAAATGCTACACTATTGTCCATAGTAGCTGCACCAATTTGCATTCTCACCAAAAATACAAAAGGGCTCAATTTTCTCCAAATCCCTGTTAACACAGTGGTGTCTTTTTGATGCTAGCCAATCTAATATGTGTGAGGTGATATCTCGCTGTGGTTTTAAATTGCATTTTCTTGATGATTGGTGATGTTGAGCACCTTTTCTATTACTTCCTGGACATTTGTGGGTTTTCTTTGGATGAATGTCTGCTTGGGCCCTTTGTTCATTTTTTTAAAAACAATCAAATTATTTATTTGGATATTGAGTGGTGTGTGTTCCTTATACAATTTGGATATTAACTCCTTATCACATATATGATTTTCAAATAGTTTATCTCATTTTTGTTACTGGTTGCCTTTGCTTTGCAGAAATTTTGGGGTTTGATATACTTTCACTTATTTATTTTTATCACTTATAATTTTGCTGTCAGTTTCAAAAAAAATCATCACTAAGGTTGATATCAAGGAATTACTGCCTATGTTTTCCCTACAAGTTTACTGGTTCCAGTCCTTATATTCAAGTTTTAGTCTGGTTAATTTTGCTGTATGGTGTCAGATAGTACTGGAGTTTTAGTTTTACTTTTTAGTATGTGACTGTTCAGTTTTTCTAGCATCACTCATTGAAGAGATTGCCCTCTCCTCATTGTGTATTCTTGACTCCTTTGTCATTACTTAATTGACTGTTACGAATGGGTTTATTTCTGGGCTCTCTATTCTGTTCCATTCCTATGGGTCAGTTTTTTATGCCAATGCCATGCTGTTTTGATTACTATAACTTTGTAACATACTTTGAAATCAGGGATTGTGATGCCTTTGGCTTAGTTCTTTTTTCTCCAGATTGCTTTGCCTATTTGGGATCTTTTTTGGTTCCATTAAAATTTTAGGATTATTTTTTCAGTATCTGTGAAAACTGCCATTGGAATATTGATAGTGATTGCATTGATTACTGTAGATCACTTTGGGTAGTTTAGACATTTTAACAATATTAATTCTGACAATCCATGGACACAGAATATCTTTTCATTTATTTGACTCTTATTCAATTTGTTTCATTAATGTCTTAGAATTTTCAATGTATAGGTCTATCACCTTGTTTAAATGTGTTCCTAGGTATTGTTTTCTTTTTGATGCAACTATAATTCGGATTTTCTTAATTTCTGCCCCTTATAAGTTTGTCGTTAGTGAATAGAAATGCAACAGACTTTTGTATACTGATTTTGTATCACAAAACTTTCGAATTTGTTTATTGGTTCTAACAGTTTTTTGGTGAAGTATTTAGGGTTTTTCTCTGTACAATAGCATGTCAGCTGCAATTAGCAAAAGTTTTACTTCTCTCTTTCAATTTATAATAATTTGTTTCAGCAGATGCAATTCTACATTAGTCCCATAATATAACTTTGCCCACAAGCCTCTGTGTTATGTGTATTTATCCTATACTGGGACTATTAAATGTATCTTGACTTGGTTTTTACAAGGTGAAAGAATATATAATAGTAGCATGTTTTACAGAAAAAAAAATCCTAAGAGGATTTAAAAGTAGAAAATATTTTAAAGAACAAAAATTGAGCTAAGAAATTTTCTGAGAAAATTCAAAATTATAATTTCTGAATAAGATACTTTAGCACTTCAATGATAATAAGTATGTGTATTTATTTTTCTATTATAAGGTTACTTAAACAATATGTGTCATTTTTGGATAATTATACTTAATCCAACTAATTATAAATAACATTAGCAAGAATAGAAAATGAGTTAATAATAGAAGAGATTGAATATAGCTGGATAACATAATGAAAAGTTTTGTGAAAAATACATGAGTAAGATAAATCAAAGGCAAATTATATAATGGTGAGTATTGGGACAAATCTAAATTCATCAGTTAATATAAATTTTAATAAAATTGTAGTTACTTTCAATAATGAATGGTATACTTTTGAACTGGTGAATTGATCTCAAAATATAAACAGATATTATCCCAAAAAATGCTGATATTTTTATTGCATACTACAAATGCAGCATCTTTCATTTATTTCGAAAAACATGCTCCTTGTGGCAAGGCTAATATAAGGAAATATACCTCTATAAACAAATGAAAAATAATGTGTATTAATTTGGAGTTTAATCATATATGAAAAGGATTAATCTTTAATACAACAAACACCATGTTTACATATGCAATTACATTTGAGATGGCAAATGTTTAAAAAAAGACATCATCTATCCAAATGTTAATTATGTCTATTAACTCTAATACTTTAGAGAACTAGAGAATATTAAATATAAAACACCTGCCTGAATAATACTACTTTCAATTATCACAGTTTAATAGCATTCAAGCAAACACATTTGCTATAATGATTAGTGAGTCTCATAAAGTTAAACATATATTCTACAGAGACCAAAAACTAGTTTGAGTTCAATTAATATAGCAATTCAATTATCCCCCATATGTTTACTTACAACCTAATATGTGTCTACCACATATCAAGACCTTTCTTTGGGGGGGATGTATAATGTGTATGTATCGGGTGGGATTATACAGATAATAAACAGAAAACAAATTATATAGCAGGTGAGATATAGCATCATTTATAGAAATGAATATCAGCAAAAGTGATAGGAATATTCCAGAAGATGATTTGAAATTTTAAATAGGGTAGTCAGGAAATCGCACTAGTAAGCAAACACCTGAATAAAGTACAGAGAAAATTCATAAGAATGTCTAGTGTGGAAGTTCTCCAGGTAGAAGTAACAGCAGTGTAAAAGCTCAACTCAGGAAAGTAAAAGAAAGGAAAAGTCATAACTATGACTAAAGGTGAACTTATGTGAAAAAACAATGCTCCTGTGATAATCAGAGAGCTAATGGTATACTACATCATGTAGTTCCATGTAGACAGTTTAAGAAAGTCCCAGGATCTAGGAGAAGCATTTCTCACCAGTCTCCCTTCTTATAAAGCTAGAGGGTCATGGCAAGAATAGGTTCAGGTTTTTCCAACATCAGTGCTAAATCAGTGGCTCAGATAACTTGCAGATCACAAGAAAATAGGGAGAGGTAGATCATAAGAACAGAGAATCTGATCTCTCCTTATAAAAATCTGATTTTACTTCAAACAGTGTATGAAGGATTAAACCTGAGGGCACTTTTACAAAGAATAGAGATTTTGGTGGTAACCAACTAAGAGGAAGTTCATAGCTCCATGTGGCCAATAAGCTAAATCACAAGTCAGCTAATTTTTCAGAAATAACCAGAAAAGACAGTAAGGAAAACCAGCTCATAAAAATACGCTAAAACAGGCCTCAAAACCATCCCTTCACAGGAGTGTGAATTTAATTGGATAAGACTGGAACAATTTGTCTCCCAGGGTATCATTGAAAACAATAGCAAATTTAGTCAGCAGTTAGTGGAGCCTAATAGCTCAATGTGATGCCAATGGAGACAGACAGCTTAATAGGGGTATGAGAAAAAGAAACAGTGTGAACCCTGATAAAATAATGTCATCCCAGAGTCTTGTGCATGTGCCCAGTGCTGTGGTCTTTGAGGAAGTCCTTACACTGTGGGAAATCTACATTTTGTTGCAATAGTCCAGTTAAGTCAGTCAATAATGAAAGGGTAAACAACGAAAACAAGACCAGGGAGGGAGAGAGAAAATCTAGAGTTGCTATTGTATGTTACCTAAAATGTTTCATTTTCAACAAAAGCTATGGTACATCCATAGAAACCAGAAATCATGCACCAGAAAATGTACTTTAGACAATCTAGGCATTGCATGTAATAGGCAGAATTTTCAAAGAATGGACACAATCCATTCTTTGAAATGTGGTCAAAGAATGGACACAATCTTTAGCAGTAAAGGAAAGTATGATGACAAATATCAAATACAGAATGTACATTAAAAGCTAGAATTCAATGTAAAAAGATGAAAGAATTCCCACTGAGATCAGGAACAAAACAAGGATGTCCACTCTCACCACTACTATTCAACATAGTTTTGGAAGTCCTAGCCACAACAATCAGAGTAGAAAAAGATATAAAAGGAATCCAGTTTGGAAAGGAAGAAAAAGCTATCACTGTTTACAGATAACATGATACTATAACTAGAAAATCCTAAAATAACTATCAGAAAACTGTTAGAGCTCATCGATGAATTTGATAAAGTCACAGGATATAAATTAAAGCACAGAAATCAACTGAATTTCTATATATTAACAACTAAAGATCAGAAAGATAAATTAGGAAAACAATCACATTTACCATCATATCAAAAAAAATAAAATACTTAGGAATAAATCTACCTTAAGGGACAAAAGACCCGTACTCCTAGAACTGTAAGACACTGATGAAAGAAATCAAAGATGACGCAAACAGATGGAAAGACATAGCATGCTCTTGGATTGGAAGAATCAATATTGTCAAAATGATTATAATACACAAGGTGATCTATAGATTCAATGTAATCCCTATCAAAGTACCAAGGACATTTTTCACAGAACTAGAACAAAATATTTTAAAGTATATTAGAATCACAGAACACCCAGAATAGCCAAAACCATCCTGAGAGAGGAAAATGGAGCTAGAGGAATCAGATTCCCTGACTTCAGACTATACTACAAAGCTATATTCAGCAAAACCGTATGGTACTGGCACAATGCAGAAATATAGATCTGTGGAACAGAATAGAAAGCCTAAAATTAAAACCCACACACCTACAGTCAACTAATCTATGAAAAAGGAGGCAAGAATATACAATGGAGAAAAGACAGCCCCTTCAATAAGTGGTGCTGGGAAAATTGGACAGCTGCATGTAAAAGAATGAAATTAGAACACTACATCATACACAAAAATAAACTAAAAATGGATTAAAGACCTAAATATAAGACTGGACACTATAAAACTCTTATAGGAAAACACAGGCCAAACACTCTCCAACATAAACTACAGTAATATCTTCTCAGATACACCTCTTAAAGACAATAAAAATGAAAATAAACAAATTGGACCTAATTAAACTTAAGTTTCTGCATAGCAAAGGAAACCCTAAACAAGATGAAAAGACAACCCATTGAATGGGAAAAAATATTTGAAGATGAAGCTACTGACAAGGGATTAATCTTCAAAATTTATAAACACTTCTTGCAGCTCTATACCAAAAAAACAAAAAACCTTATCAAAAAAATTTGCAGATCTAAACAGACAGCTCTCCAAAGACATGCAGATGGCCATAAAACACATGAAAAGATATTCAATATCACTAATTCTTAGAGAAATGCAAATCAAAACTATTGTGAAGTACTGCCTTACACCAGTCAGAATGGCCATCATCAAAAAGTCTGTAAAGAATTAGTGCTGGAGAGGGTGTGGAGAAAAGGAAATCCTATTACACTGTTGGTGGGAATGTGAATTGGTACAACCGCTGTGGAAAACAGTATGGAGATTCCTTAGAAAAGTAAAAATAGTATTACCATTTAATCCAGCAATCCCACTCCTGAGCTTCTAGCCAGAGAAAACCATGAGTTAAAAAGATAAGTGTACTCCATTTTTCATTGCAGCACTATTTACAATAGCCAAAACATAGTAATAACCTAAATGTCCATCAACAGAGGGGTGGATAAAGACGTAGTACATATACACAATGGAACATTACTCAGCCATTAAAAGGAAAGAAATAATGGCATTTGCAGCAACATGGATGGACCTAGAAATCATCATTCCAAGTGAAGTTAGACAATGACACCAATATCATATGCTATCACTTACATGTAGAATCTAAAAAAAGAACACAATGAAGTTCTTTGCAGAATACATACTGACTCAGAGACTTTGAAAAACTTAGATTTTCCAAAGGAGACAGGATGGGGGCTGGGGGGGATGGGCTTGGCATTTGGGATGGAAACGCTATAAAATTGGGTTGCGATGTTTGTTGTACAACTGTAATTGTAATAAAATACCTTGAGTAAAAAAAATATAAAATAAAATATGTCAACTGAACACATGTAAACATGATGAAAAGCAATAATCAACACATAAAAGAAGTTCACTAAGGACCGGACTGTTAAACAAAAAGAGATCTAAGCTCAGATATATTATAGTTAAAATTCTGAGACAAATAGACAATGCTGAAAGCAGTAAAAGAATAACAATACATCACAAACATGAGAACCCCAGCAAGAATTGCAGCAGATTTCTCATCAGAAAAATGAATACTAGAAGTTAATGGGATGACATGTTCAAATTTTTAAAAGAAAAAATAAACTTTCAGTTAAAATCTTCTATCTGGCAAGATTACCTTTCAAAAAATAAAGGTGAACTGAAGACTTTCCAAAATAAACAAAAAATGAGAGAACTTCTTGATAGCAGACCCAGTTACAAAAATGCTAAGCAAATTTCTTGAGGTTAAAATCAAGCGACAACAGACTGTAATCTGGACACACACACATGCATACAGATCATCAGTATGGACAGTTACACAATTAAAAAAGACATAATTGCTTATATCTCTACACCTCTCACTTTGATTCCTTTTTTAAAGCCTCATTTGTGAATATTTCAATAACATATGTATGATTATTTATTTATTTATAACTGCTTAAGAGATTCAAAAATTTTACTTCTCAGTTTCTTTCCAATGAGCTGATGATGTTTTCTGTATTTATTTTCTTCATTACTTTTGTGTCTGTAACTGATTTTAAAATATAATTGTGAGAAAATGACAGGGATGTGATTTTTTGCTCATGTATAAATATATATTTATATGCATTCACTAGATCTTAGTATTACATTAATAAGTGGTACTTAGTATTATCATTAATATTTACCTAACTTTACTCGATCTTGTAGAGTCTCCATATTCAAACCCACTACTCTTGTTTCTTTGATTTTTCTTACTCTTCTCTGTAGTTTACACTTTATATACATGGATGCAATAATTGGTGTTGCATACATACTTTGAAATTATGTTTTCATTTTAGTTCCTTATAAAGAGCACATGTGCATATGTATGCAGAACATAGAGACTCTGCGATCTGTAATTATTTCACAAACTTACACTGGAATTTTGTATACACTGTATTTTATTTAAGTAAATCCTATTCTTTTAGACCTAATAGAGATTTTAAAATATTAGTAGGATATGTTTGAGTATTAAGATTTATTTCTCCAAGATTCCCAGATTTGTTTCCATTTTTTAATATGCCCAAATTGAGACACAGACACACACACGTGCACACACAAACACACCAGTGAGGTGTTCAACTGCTGCTTTTTATGGTGTATGGCACAGTTGCACCAGCATAAACAAAATGAAATCAAATTTTTAAAAGTATGCAAAGTTAAGCTAATGTATGTTAATATTATTAATCTAATTGATATATTATCTTTTCCTTAACTTACGATAATTATTTCTCTAAAGGAAAATAATGTATCTAAATGATGCCTATTTAAGGAAAGTAGTGAATAATATTCTATTCACAAAACCAAATGTTGAGTGTTCTGCTATGCTTTGCTAATCATTCTGTGCAAATTCCATACCCTTAAACTAAGGACAAAGCTGATTTGAAGGGAAATGGGTGAGCAGTGGTATAGGAATTGATGATTATCCATTTGTCATACCTCAACGTTTTCATGTATGTAGAGTCCCTTCCTTCATTATCAGGAAACTTTCACTTGGACATTGTAACATTGATGAAGTATAGAGATCAAGGTATAAAATCAGTGTACGTTTTCATGGAAATGCTAAAAGAATGTACACACATAAACAACAAGAACATGTTTCCAACTGAAATAACAGTATATTGTTTTGACATTTAGACAATTCAAAAAGTGTCAAAATGTGTTTGTAGAGATAGCCTTGGAAATATTTATCAAACTTTACAATAGAATATGTCTGGTTTTTCAATCTGTTCTTTTCTCAGTTTCAGCCCAATTACACTACATGCAAAATTTAATTATGACCTTGAACACAAGTCTCAAAACACTGAGAATAGTATAGTAACTGAACTCTAGTATAAAAAAAATGGTAAAAACTTCTAATTCTCTGTTAGCTGTAAAACAGCTGTGCTGTACCTGTTATATTCCAGGAATTTTTTTCTTGATGAATATTATTGAAAATATGCATGCTCTTCCATTTACCAATAAGACTATATCATTTATTAAGTGAAAAACAAAAACAAAAAACAAAACCATGCTCACATGTTCTGGTAAGATACATTCTTCTAGGAGGATTGGCAAAAGTATTATCATGACTCAAGACTAAAGACATCAATTTCTATACCATGAGTTTCAGAACATATTTCCGTGCATGAAGTTTCCAAGGAGATGTGAATGATACTACACATCTAGAATGTGTTTGGAAGAAAATTGAAAATAGCGTTCTAGAAAAGTTCTGGCTTTTGTTCTCTTTACTCATTCTCATAGGAGCAGCTGAAAGGTAGGTGAATGGACAAGTGACATTAGAAGTGGCCCTTTATGGGTTCTTAAGGCTGTAACATTGGGGTGCACATGTTCTTCTTATTTTAGAGCTGTATTACTTTTTTGATAGCCATATAGTTCTTAAAATGTTCTCACTTAAAATTTACATGATATGGTAGGTGCCAGAAATGATTAAACATATTGTTTCACCTTCTAACATCTTAAATGCTTAATGTAAAATCCGGTAAAGTTCACTTTTTTTTTTTTTTTTACAAAAAACCTTGTAAAGAACTTTTGAGTGGGAGTCTTAAAGGTGATAATGTTCCAAAATGGCAGTTTTTTAAAAAGTGCTTCTATTTTGCATTTACATCATTGAACAGAAGGTATTCTAAATCCTGAAATTTGTATTGGTTTGCCATCCATGATGATGATTCTCCGTAATATATTCCATTGCCCAGTATTATCATTTAATTTGTTTTTCTAACTTTTCCTTTTATCACCTATGTCTGTTCTCTTTCATGGCTTTCTTATTGATATTGTATCTGAGACTGATATTGTATTTGAGACCTATCGTGTGTATCTCTTTTTGTGATCCATATTAATTCAGTGACATTTCAAGTGTGGTTTCTAAACACCCTGTCTTACATACTTTCAATTTAATTGCTTTATATGAAGTATCATAAACGTACGTTTTTTTTGCAGAAGCTTCAAAACTGATACCACTTTCCCTAATTTCCTTTCAGTTACATCTTCTTTCCATTAGAAAATAATACATTTTGAAAGTGTTGTTCTCACTGCTATTTGCCTTTTTACAAATTATCATTGAGTTCCTATTGTATGGATTAAGTCTACTCTTTAAATTCATTTCATCTTTCACTTCTCTCCATTGGAAAATCTGGTCATAACCCATTTTTCTTGATTTATCTATATGAAATTCTTTGCATATATATTTACTTTTTCTAGTCAGTTTTGCCCAAGGTCCTTCCCACATCCTATTTCCATTTTTGGTTTCACAAATTTAGAGCAGCGACCTCAGCATTTTATCCTCAATCTTTCTTAAATTTCAGTTGTTACCCACATTATTGATGAGATCATTATTTGCAACACACTTTTATCAAGATGTGTATAGAGCGATGTTGATGCCCTGGATGTCAGCTCTTACTTTTTTCCCCATCTTTGAAGAAAGAAAAATCCACCTTTTAAAATAACATGCAATTACATTTCCTTCTTTTTAAAAGAATCACAAATGTCAATATTTTACATATGGTAATATTAAAGAGCAGCTCAGTATTTCTGTGATTAATAGTGTAAGGATGTGGAAAGAAAAGGATTTAAGTCTGCTTTTATGTTCCTTTCTGACACTCATTTCTTTAATACCCAAAAGAGGATTCTAAAGAAATAGACACCTTGGAGTTCCCATCATGGCACAGGGGAAATGAATCCAACTAGTAACCATGAGGTTGTGGTTCGATCCCTGGCCTCACTTAGTGGGTTAAGGATCTGGCATTGCCATGAGCTGTGGTGTAGGTCACAGACATGGCTTGGATCTGGCGTTGCTGTGGCTCTTGTGTAGGGTGACTGCTGTAACTCCGGTTGGACCCCAAGCCTGGGAACATCCATATGCCTCATGTGAGGCCCTAAAAAGCAAAAGAAAGAAAGAAAGAGAGAAAGGAAGAGAGGAAGGAAGGAAATAGACACCTTGACGGGATAAATATCTTGCTTTAAACATGACTATGGAAGCATATAGCAGATTTGAATTGTTATAAGAACTCAACATTGTCTTTTCCTGATTGATCTCACTTTATCTGCCCTCTACTCAACACCATCAGTTTCAAAATAACACAGAACACCAGACTGTGTCTGAAGCACTGGGGGGAAAACCAAAACCAAATTTGGGCATGCACATTAAAACACTGAACTCTCAAAGGTTAAAATGTAAGAGGTTTATTCTCCTTTTGTCAAGCAACGTCTACAGACACAGCATCTACATGGTGTAAGCGACGAAAGCAGGGTGTATGAGACACACTTACGTTAAATAATTAGGTCACAGATACATTAAATATGGTTCATGGTCACAAGGGAGAAAATTGCTAGAAAGGAAAGCAGGTAAGTAGAAACCTAAGCTGATTTCTGTTCTTTATTAAATTTTCCTCCCATAAATTTACCTTCCTTAAGCTAAGAAGAAATCTATTGTATCGCACAGCTCAGGATGCTATATACATACAAGATAGTACACACTATAAAATTTCGGGTTTCTAAGCAGTTTTACACAATTTAAACTTGAGTAAAATTTGTATTTAAAAAAGACCTTCTTGGATCACCTTCAGTAACTGGAGGTCATTTCATCAGCTCATTATCATTTTTAGCAACAAGAAAACCAAAATAAGTAAAATGATTCTCAAAACATGTAAAGTATTACTTTAAGCTTGGATAATTATCTCCTTATTTCAATAAGCCAATGCTCTAGTTTCAATCCATTTCTACCAGCTTTTTTTTTTTTTTTCCCTGAAAAAGAAAAGCCATCGTTTTTCCTTCTATGTAGTTGCTCAAATAAGAGGATTAGTTAGGTTGCAAACTATAGCACACAGTTAGTGAGAAAGTCATTTAAGGATTATGTAGGAGTTAAACAGAAGTCATTTAGGAAAGTTATTAAGGAATGAAGTCTTTTGATGGGCTACATTTAAATAGCAAAGGCAACGGAGAAGTACATCTTTACTCACCACTGTGGAGCTATTCCCTAGTTCCAATTTCTATTACTACTTCTCCTAAACCACTAACACTCATCAGTTCTCTAGTCAGTTTTTCTCCCTGCTGTTAATTTCCCTATATGTGGTTTACTCTAAGCAGACACAAATAATGCTTCTTCAGAAACGAAAATTCCTGCTGATGTAACACTAGACTACATGAAAAGAAAAAATCCATTGCACTAATAATAGACATTTGTAAGCAGTTAACATCCCACACAAACTTGCATTAAAAATATAATGCACTCTAGTGATTGAAAGCAAAATGAGCCCAGAATACATTACAAACATTTTACCATATTTATTTTCTCCCTTCCTCCCCATTTTCCATAGCATGCTGCATATTAGACAGTGAATGTCAAGTAGAGTTTGTCACCTGTGTACAACCTAAGGCCAACTTACGCCTTCGAATGGTATTTTATTGAGGGTTAAACAAATGACTGAAGGCTGGATTTGGTACAAGAGGTGCTAAATTTTCTCTTTTAACTACAAGAAATTTATAGTTATGAGGGTGTTCAGTATGCAGCTTTCAGCCTTGTTTTTCCTCTTGTGACATTCCCTTCAAGGCACAAAAGATTATAAACAGTGGATGGGACAGAATATTTTGAATTAAGAATTTTAAGGTTTCACAACATCTTTTACTTCTGCTTTAAGCATACTAAAAGGACGGAATAAAAATAGATACATCACCCTCAAAATGAAATGGTGCTTGAAGTCATTTGAAATTCCCTGCAGTTGAGTTACTTTTTTAAGTATTTAAATTTCTATTTTATTAGCATAAAACGTAACTATAGGTTTGATTCTTGTGACTGATGTAGTTTCTCATTAAATATTGTGTTAAATACTTCTAATAACCGATATTACTAGTTGTATATGTCTTTCCCAAAAAAAAAAAAAATTCTATTTCATTTGGGCCAACCAAGTAACTTATGTTGATTAGGTTGTAAACTTGAAAAGTTAAGCTGTAGATTTAAACAATGGATTAAGTGCAGTGTACTGGAAAGCTCTTCGATAATTATTTAACAGCGCTCTTAGGCATCTCCAACCCAGATGACCGTATTTCCTTTCTCAACTTCGGTGATCTCACAGTTTAACTTATTGAGTCGTCCATCTAGTATAAAGAGAGAGTCCTTGGAAGGGGTCATCAGGTATTGACCGAACAAGCCACTGTCCTGGATCTGTCTGTTCTTCCGGTTCCAAGGCCATTCCTCAGCCTTGAGCGGTTCCTTAAGGCTCTTGATCATCTTAACCTTCCCAGAGGCGAGCTCCGCAAAGAGCACGTCCGTCTGTGTGCTGGAGCTCCCGTAGATGTTGTACTGGTGGGCTTCTGTAAAGGATGGCTGAAAGGCCAGGTCAGAGATGTGCAGGTTTGTGTGAATATCAAAGGCCTCCTGTATTTCTCCTCTGATGGTGATGTACTGGACCCTCACAAGACCTTTCACGTCATTGATGCTGACAAGATAGTGCCCATCCGGAGAGACATACGGGGTGCCCGTCACGTCACTGTTGAACCCGATGACAGAGTCAGTTACACTGTCCACCAGGAGCTGCGGTGAAGTCGCTCCAGTGCTGTCGGGTTTGCAGCCAATAAAATAGTACCCTCCCAGGTGGGTATATGCCAGCGACTGAGGAACACACTTATAGTCCTTTAGATGGATCGTCTTGATGTATGACATGGTTTCAAGGTCAATTTTTTGCAGTTCAGCTTCATCTTTATGAAGGATAAATCCAAACCTGTAAAGAGGAAAAACAGAGTTAGACAGGAAACTCTGGGGGTGGGGGGGTCACCAAGGTAAGGGGATGTGCTGGGGCAGTTGGAAGGGACAGCACAGCCCAGGCAGTAATTGTCAGGCTGGGCAGCAACTTTTGCCCCAATCCTGTGAGAATGAATTAACTTTACATCATGCTGCCCTCTTCCCCCCTCTAGGTCATCCTCTCCTTAAAGCCAAACAATCATAACTCATGTCCTAGAAAGGAAAATAATTGAAAGCAATATATCTAGTTAATTGGAACAACATATTTTACTTTATCCATGGAGGGTGAAAAAGTAAACATTATTTTTGCACATCTCTAATTTTTCTGATATTGAATAAGCTTAATTAGCTGCTAGGAAAACCAGCAAGCACCAAACCTTTGAAAAAAAAAGTACGTATGTATATAAAATCTTTCACTCGCTTCTTATATTTTTATAATCATCAAATAACCCTGAAATTCATCACTATTTAGATAATTATTCATATTTTTTCTCATTTTAATTTGCAATAACTGCAGAGTTTTTGAGGAAGTAGAGAACTATTTGACTCCTATTTATTACGTTTTAAGATCACCCAGATTAACTACCTTTATGGTTTTAACAATTATTATAAATTTTAAACACAGTTTAACATTTTTATACTTGCCATGCAGATACCGTTATAATTTTTAGTAATATAACTGCATTGTATCGGTCATTTCATATTAGACACTAATAAACTTTGGAGCTTTCTGGCACTTGTCTATTAAACTCAGTTTAAAAGTAAATATATCTTAACTATGTCTTGGTGCTTTTTTAATTACTTCAGTACTTTTTGTTCTAAATGCTAACTGTAAATAGGCAGAAGTCCCTGTGACAAGAGTAAATATATTTTTTGTGTGTGTGTTATGTTTTTGAGGGGATAAACATATTTTGAATCCTTGACCTATAATGACCTATAATCATTTTCCTAGCAAAAATGAGTAGGTTAAATAAGATAAGATGAAATAGAAACTGCTATACACAGTTATATTCAAAATGCATATTGGCCACAGACTTGTAAAGGACTTTTGTTCTTGTTAATAATATTGATTAAAGCACATCCTAATATTTCCAAAAGTTTCTTGAAAATAAAGACCAGATAAATATTGTTACAATCGTATGCTCCTAAATGAAAAACAGTAAGATGACTTTACTATATTAAAACAAAGCAAAACATAACAAACTCTAAAGACAGACAGTTACTGTCACCTGTGCAATTCATTTTCATATGCTAATTTTTACACAGTTTTATTTTTGTAAAAAAATGACCATTTCCATACATAATATAGAAATATAGTGCATTCAGTGTCATAGATCCTTAAAATTCCAAATATAAGCACACAGAAAGCTCAAAATATAAATAAGCTCAGACCTTTAATGTCATGGAAAAAATAAGACGAACAGTCTCAAAAAATCGGTCTTGTAATTGAGGAAGGCATGGATTACATAAGCACAAATATTTTACTGAAAGAGGCATAAAACTGTAACTGCTTCTATGTTCTTGCATACATACTGTTAAAAAAAACAGATTATAATTTAAGATATACTTGAACCTTTGTGAAGGGGCTATCTGTTGTCATTGAAAAGAATACAAGTTCTTCTGCACAAAAGAAAAGCTACCATGCATGGATACTCCTTTAAAAAGATTGCTTAAGTATTTACTAAACCCCTACTAAATACAAAGAACTGGGACTGTAATGGAGTCAACATAACTCATCCTGCCTTCCATGAGTCTAGAAATTTTGAGTGTTTAAAAACTGAAAAAATGTGAGCGACTAGTATTTAATTATAGTGTTCTGCTATATTATTACTTTAGTAACTATTAATTTTTCCATATATACTTGAAGTAGAATAAAGTGATAACTGAAAAAAAATAATCTTTCTAGTGTATTTCAGAATCACATGCACCATTTCTGGCTGATTTCCTGAATCTTTGTCTTTTCTTGTATCCTTGGTAACTTGTTTGTGTCCTTTCAGCAAACAAAGCTCATGCCATTCTATTCAGGATAAAATTTCAGTCCTGACTACAATGCTCTGAAGAAACATTTATATTAACAATCATTCTTAAATGTTGCCGTTAAAATATTGATACCTGGTACAGATTTTAAATGCTACCTGAGCATTAAAGAGTAAAAATAAATACTCAAACTGAAAACAAGACCCACTTTATTTTTGTGTTATCAGCATCAAACATATCATAAAATTCTAAACATCACTACCCACTTATACCTATCTTAATACATAACAAAACTGGGACTATTGAAAAAGGATGTGTTTGCATTCATTGACATTCATTAAGGATGTGTTAAGTGTGGAAAGAATGATTGTGTTTGGTATCAGTTATAGAAATAGGAATTATTATGGTAGACACTATCTTTTTCCCTTCATCTACTGTACTGTACAATGCAGTCAGAGGCAAAATCAGTAGTATGAATGTTTTTATTATTTTTTAAAAAAATTAGCGGTGTATAGTTGATTTACGATGTTATGTCATTTCTGCTGTACAGAAAAGTGATTCAGTTATACATATACACCCATCCACTTTTTTTTCAGATTCCTTTCCCATATAGATTATACCGAGTAGAACTCCTTGTTTTATACAGCAGGTCCTTGTTACTTATCTATTTTATATACAGTAGCGATTATATGTTATCGGACCAAGCCAATCAAGTTTTGACATTTCACCTCCCCTTTTAACTTGCCTCTCTGCTCCTCTGGGTGATGGTTTTTGCACACCAGAGAGGGAGAATGAGACCAGCTCTAACTACTCTTGAACTGTTTTAACTGTGATACTGAAGGATGCACTCAAGTTTTCTGTGACACAATTCAACCTCTTTTGGAAGTAATTGAATTTTTAAAAAATGGTTCAGTTAAAAATGCAAAATCTCCATGTGGGATGATCAAATTGCCTCTTTTTTGGCATCCACGGCTGCATGCTCCTTTAGGACTAGAGATCTAGCTACATAAGCAGATGCACTGAGAATGCCTTCAATTTTTCACTACTGATTTATTGGGTAGGAAGTGATGTCTCTAATTCAAAATTTCCCCCTAGTGCAGATTGATATTCTGAAGTCTCCCACTGTTCATTAGTCTGTGATTAATATTTACAAGGCACTCAACTTTCATGCCTGCTTAGTATAATAAAATCCTACATAGCACTAGGCCTAACATAGGTTGTCTAATATTTGTCAGCATGTAAATAGGAAGTTGTAGTAGACTATGAGAAGTGAGGGAGTTCAAACTGATTCTTGAAGTCACTTCTTTACTGGGAAATAAAGCAACAGGGAAAGTGTGCCCTCTTAGCACAAGGTTGTGTGAATCTGTTGTCAGATTTGATGAAGAGGGGGAAGACTATTTTTCTTTCCCCAATTATTTTCTTTTTCTGAAAGTTTAATCAATCTAGCTTTTTATGAAGTTTACAGAAAGATTTAACATTGGGAGTTCCTGTTGTGGCTCAGTGGGTTAAGAACCCAACTAGTATCAATGAGGATATGGGTTCAATCCCTGGCCTCTCTCAGTGGGTTAAGGATCCAGTGTTGCCACAGTTGCAGTGTAGGTTGCAGCTGTGGCTTGGATCTGGCATTGCTGTAGTTGTGGCACAGGCCTGCAGCTGTAGCTCCAATTTGCCCCCTGGCCTAGTAACTTCTATATGCTGAAGGTGTAGCCTAAAAAAGAAAAAAAAAAAAGAAAAATTAACTTTATTTAAAGTTTCTACGCTTTAAAGTGAGGTCTTGAGATCATTCATATGCAGAGAACTTGTTTCAGATAAAGTAAGGTTTTCAATCTGGGCTGATTCAGTTGCATGATCCACTTTTTCAATATGATAGATATGCGACCTTATATAAAGTCTTGACTTCTGGGAGTTTTATTTTCCTCATCTGCAGAAAGGGGGTAAAAGGACCTTGTTTTGAGGATGAGAATAAATGTGTTTTTATTACAAGGAAAAGAGTACATTCTCAACAAACTGAACTTGTCGACACTTCATGGCTTAAGTAGCATCATTTTCTCATTATGTATCAAATACGCTATTTTCTGTGGAACAACAGATTATCATAATCTGTGGATAGAAAAAAAATTATCAATTTTTCTGTATATCCAATATGCTCACAGTGTTAAAAATAAGCATACGTTATTAACCACATGCAGTGAGATTTATCCATTTGTGATTTCAACAGAGATCACACTGACAATAGAAATTTAAGTTTTTATTCTGGCTCTTTCTCATACTAGTAGGATCTACGCCCAACCCCAACCTGGCCCAATCACTGAATAGCCTAGCTCACCCCATCATCCTTAGAGACGCATGGAGGACTATGAGAATTCAAGCTCTGCACAGATGATGGAATTTGAAACCCATACATGTCTTAATGAAAGATTTTCACTAAAAGTAACAGAACATTTTATGGCTGACTTTTAAGCACATATATATCTAGGACATGGAGAGTTGCAGTCAGAGTGTATGTTAGTCACGGCAATTCAGGAGACTTGCAACGGAAGTGATTTGCAGAGAGGGTAAAGAACAGATATTAGAGAGAAACATGACTGAAACCCAGTGAAGCCTAATAAAGAGTATCTGTGTGAAGACCTCCACATTCCACAAGAGTGGGTATACTTCCTGCATATGAGTGATGAATGATTTCCTCTCATCTTTCACTAGACTGTCCCCATATAGGTCTGGTCACATAGTCTTACAAACCAGTTTTTCAGTCACTCACATCACAGCATCTTTGTGTTACTCTGCTCCTGTTCTATTTTCAAATCCGTCACTCGACATGCTACTGAATTTCATAAGTGCCGTCAATGACCTGTAGTAACGTGCCATGGTCAGTGCTAAAACACTCCAAAGCTTGGAGTGAAAGAGACACCTAAGACTTGCAAAAAACACAACTAATTTCTTTTGAGTCTTAGTATAGTACTGCCTCTTTCCAGAGTCCTCACAGATGTCCCCTGAGTGATTCTCCTTATAGCTGACTTCTAAAATTTAGCCAGTAAGGATCAGTCCCTGTCCTGGAAGTTGGCAAGTTTATGATGCTCTCTCTCCATTCCTTTAGGATCTCTTTCCTCAACTCTGTCATCTGCACTTCTCCAGATTGGAAAGCCAGTCTTTCCATGTAAATCAATGGACGCACATGGGAAGAGTAAGTGGAGATTGGGTGTATTTGAGCATTGGATGAGCCTGACATCATATCCTGTTTCTAAGTCCCACATCACTGCAATCCATATCAAAAAGAAAAAAAGTTCTTTAAACTTTTCTGATGTCTCTGTTATAGAAATCTTATTCTTTGCAATAAAATCTCAGAATAAAAGAAGTTGAATAGTCATAGGAATTCACAGTATTGAGATTTTACTTATAAAAGTCTACAACCAAAACATATGATCAGATATCTAATTAGTCCTTCATACTTATAATGGACAGGATTATTAATACCTTGTTTTTCTACTCTGATTGTAACTACTTATTTTTCCAATGGAAGGTAAGAAATGCTTAACAGATAAGAAAATAAAATTATAACCTCTTCTTCTTGTAATTAATATATAAACCCCACACGCAATGTTCTGTTGAGGTAATATCTGCCATTGTTTTACACCTAACACAGAGTTTTCATGGACACAAACCATAAATCTGACATGAGCCATCATTCTCTAGTTTATGAATTCCTTTATATTTAGTTGTTTTCTACTATCCCAGACTGACCTTTGTAAGAAAAGATTGAATGTTGTTCCTTCTCAAGTACTAGTGGATTTAGTTTTTATCCGAACTTCACATAAATAGCTCAGTAAAACATACCTGTTCATAAACAGTGGTCACACAGTGGAGAAAGGGGAAGCACAGAGAAATGTAATTGGCACACATAGTAAAGATATTAAAGATTTATAACAAGAGCAAGGACAATTTATGAATTGTCCTAAAGCTTAGATGCATTTGAGAAACGATAATACTTTGAAGTTTTCTGTTTTTAACACACTGGTTGAAAAGCTAAAGTGACCGCAAGGATGCCCTCCCACCCGACTCTGTAGAAACTGTAGAAATTCTATACTAAAGATTTAGCTTCAGTACTTTTCCCTACTTTCATATTTATTTTTTCCTTAAAAAAAGAAATAGAATGTATTTCTGAATACTAAATTCCCTATTTTCTTCCTTCTCTGGTACCCTATTTTTCTGTTGTACAGGGGGTTTGATTCTTCTAGGAAAAACTGAGCCATAACTACATAATTTAATTACAGTATATTCTGGATGTCTAATTGCTTGACAGAATTAACAGTGTCTGAAGGTCCATCAATTCCACTGAGTCATCAGGGCATGCAGGAAAAAAAAGAGATTTATTAAGAATTCTGTGAATACCATATAGACTACAGACCATATTTCAAATACCAATGACCTCCACCTTTTCTTGAAGAGCTTAAGAGCTTAGGGAAAAACATGACAACTATGCCCGAAGATGGCACTTTAGAAGATCAGTTGCTTTTCCTAACTTGCTTTCAGAAAAGCAACATGAAAATATGAAAACAGAAGCCTCTCTGATCTTATCTATTCTTCTGATTAGGATGTATTCTATGCAGGAGTTGGTAAATGGATCGGTGGTGATGTAACAGAAGTAGGGTTAGCAATTAGAAGAGTGAGAAATAATTTAGAAGGATAGAGGTTGAAATAGGGAAAATGACAAAGATAAGAACCAATTAAAATATGACATAATCAAAACATTCCCAAAGTGTCCACTATGTACCTGCAAGATGGAAAAAGAGGTGAAACACAGGTTCCCTGAGGAAGCAGATTTGATTTCAGTTCCAGAGACTATGTGACCAAATTCAGTAATGATTCACAGCCTACTATGTGCAGTATGCTATATAAAATCTTAGGGAGGAAATGTAGAGGAAAAAAATGGTTCCTGTCCTCAGGGTAATCATGTCAAGTAGTGTGGTGCTTCTAATTATGTACCCTGACTTGAAAAGAATATTTGAGGAAATTCTTAAAAGAAAAGATGAGTGTAGCTACAAGCATGTTACAGCTATTCATTTGCATTTTTGTTATGCAAGATTTTTGCTTGAAGAGAGAGCTTCAGTCTGGATCCCAGAAGCAAAAGAACACATTTTAACTAGCATAAATCAAGGAGGATGTAGTAAAGAGACAGTTTACAAAGAAATGTAAATTGACCACAAGGGAGAATACAGTCATGTGTGGACAGCAACAACAAGGCTGTTTTCACTCTTTTGTCCTAGAAGGAAGGAACTGCCTTGAGAAGTTTGTCTTGGGAGGAGCTAGGATCTTTCTTAAGGAACAAATGGTTTCCAGGAAATCAGCAGACCGGGTGCTGGGAAGTGGTAATAGTATGCTTTGTCCCCTTTTCATCATGCAATCTCCAGGCAGGCCAACCAGAAGTCATCTACAGACTCCTGGGATAGAGCAAGGTGTAGAAGGATGAAGTGTTTACAAAATGGCAGTGCAGAGGGCCTTGGCGGAAGAGTCTGTAAAACACAAGTCCAGTGAATGGATGGAGCTGCACAGAGTGAGGATCATGATACACGAACTTAGTTTTTCTTTTTCTCTATTTTGTTTTTCCTTTTTTTTTTTTTAAACAGTTGCACCTTTAGCATGGGGATGCTACCAGGACAGGGCTGAACCAGAGCTGCAGCTTCTGCCTACACCACAGCTTGCAGCAACACCAAATCCTTAGCCCACTGAACCACAAAGGAAACTCCCCACAGTTAACTTGTCTTTCTTTTTTGTTTGTTTTGCTTTTTAGAGTGGTACCTGTGGCATACAAAAGTTCCCAGGCTAGAAGCTCAATCAGATCCACGTGTTCAACTTACACCACAGCTCACAGCAATCCTTAACCCACTGAGCGAGGCCAGGTATCCAACCAGCATCCTTAGAGATACTAGTTGGGTTCCTTACCTCTGAGCCACAGTAGGAACTCCAGCTTTTCTAAATGAGATCATTTGGTAATTGTTAAGGAAAAATGTGTGACTTTGGAAGTTTAGAGAAGAAAAATTCTTAGTTATTTTTTTACTTGAAATGAATGCTTCTTTACAAAGGTTTTTCTGGTGGTAATGTTGTACAAAATGTCTCTAACCTTTAATTACTAGTAAAATATTTTCAATAACTGCTATGTACTGAATGTGTACGTCCCACATCTGTCCACTCCCTTTCAAATTCATGTGTTGAAGCACTTGTTTCCCATGTGATGCTATTTGGAGGTGGGGCCTTTGGAAAGAGTTAGGTCATGAGGGTGGAGCTCTCATGAATGACATCAGTGCCCTTATCAGAAGACATGTAACAGAGGCTGTCTCCCTCTATCTCTGTATCTGTCTCTTTCTGTCTGTCTGTCTCTCTCTGCCATGTGAGGGTACAGCACGAAGACAGCAGCCTGCAAACCAATAGAGAACCATCCTGACACTCTGGTCTCTGACTCCCCAGCCTTTAGACTGTGACAAATACATCTGCTGTTTAAGCCCCCAGGCTATGATATTTTATTAAAACAGCCCAAACTGGCTAAGATGGACATTGTTACTGAAGGGGCAATGCTGCTGTAAAATATGTCTGAAAGTGTGGAAACAACTCTGGACTGAGTGTTGGGTAGAGGCTGGGATAGCTTTGAAGTGCATAAGGGAAAAAGCCAATATTGTATTGAAGGGGCTTCTAAAGGAAAATCTGCTGAAGACACAGAAACGAAAAAAGAGAGAAAACCTCTGTCTTCTTGGAGAATACACAGATAATCATGAACAGAATATAGAAATGGATAGTAAAGACCATTTGGATTAGGTTTCAGATGGTAGTAATTTGTGGAAGGTGGGACTTGGGAATGAAGAAATTCTGGATATTCAGCTGAGGAGAATTGTAAGCAATATATAGAAGGAGTGGCTTGGTTCCTCCTGACAGTTTAGAGTAAATGTGAGAAGAGAGCTGAATCGAAGGAAGAGTCGTTAAGGAAAAAGGAGTCAGAACAGGAGTTTCTATTGTGGCTCAGTGGGTTAAGAACATGATATAGTGTCCACGAGGATGTGGGTTCAATACCTGGCCTCACTCTGTGAGTTAAGGATTTGGCATTGCTGCAAGCTGTGGCATAGGTCTCAGATGTGGCTTGGATCTGGTGTTGCTGTGACTGTGGCAAAGACTGGCAGCTGCAGCTCAGATTGAACCCCTAGCCAGGAAACTCCCATTTGCTGCAGGTGCATGCCTAAAAAGGAAAAAAAAAAAAAAAAAGGAGTAAGAACATAAAGATTTGGGAAGATCTCAGGGTCCATAATACAAGGAATGAAAAGGCATGTTCAGCAGATAACATTAAGTGTGTGAAAGATCAATCATTTGATTAGGGAATCAGTATGGGTGAAACCACAGAACTAGTCAGTCACCATGAGGGACAAGGCCAAAAGGACATGGAGATAGATTGGAATAAGGAGAGGTTATGGCATTTCTTGAATTTTATAGAATGAGCCCACGCAGCTATTCATCTGTGGACATGCATTATTCTTCATGACAAAGGTGATTCAAAAATAATCAGGGATGCCTCCAAGGCTTGAAAAGACATGAGACATGACTCAAAGCCTTGGGAGCAAAACTGCCTCTCCAGGGGCTCTGGAAAATACAGTCTTAAGCCAAAGAGTATATCCTTAGGACATAAGAATCTCATGGAGTTTTCCATGCTCCTTTTTTGATGTGATTGGGACACATCAGCACTTCCTTCTCTATTTTTCCTCCCTTTTGGAATGGAATGTCTATCCTGCACCTGCCCCACCCCTGCATTTTGGAAACACATCACTTGATTGATGTCACAGGTTCATAGCTGAAGAACTTTGCTTCAATATGAATCAGACCTTGAACTTCACCCATATCTAATTTAGATGATACTTAGATGAGACTGTGGGTTTTAGACTTTACATGCTAGAAAGGGTTGAGACTTTTGGAGCTCTTGGGATAGAATGAATGCATTGGGATGGGAGGAGAACATGAATTTTGAGGAGTCTAGAGTGGAATGCTATGATGGCTGTGTGCCTCTCCCCCTCAGATTAATTTGTTTAAACCCCAGTTCCCAGTGTGAGTGTATTTGGAAGTCAAGCATTTAGGAGGAAGTTAGGTCATGGGTGGTGTCCTCGCGAATGGTATTAGTGCCCTTATAGGAAGAGACATGAGAAAGATGATCTCTCTCTGCATGAGCAGTCACAGCAAGAGGATGGTGATTTGAAAACCAGGAAGGGGACACTCACCAGAATATGGCTCTATGTAGCGTATTTACCCTACTGCTTTTCAGTCATTCACAGGAATCTCTAGTAGGAGCCACCATATTTGATTTAATATATACACTCAATGATATGGGTATTTGTGGTTTCATTTAACTGGTGGGTTGTTTGGTGGCCAAGCTCAGCAAGGAAGCCTGAGGTGGGTGGGATCTCTCAGTGTGGCTTCCTAGCCTCAGGGATGCTACACAAGCCTTTCTCATGAGATGACTACAGCATTCTAAGAGGGGGAGCTCTAAATAGTCAAGTCTCTGTTGCCTTATGTTTTCTTTTGTCCCACTGACATTAAGAAATTATATGGCCAAGCCTCAGGTCAACCTAGAGGGGAGAGAGAACCCAAAAGTATTGATACTAGGTGATAATATTCACTGGAGACCATTACTAGGTCAATCTACCACATAAAGAAATGCTTCAAATGTTGTTTTTCTTGGTTCAACTTTAGTTTCTAGTTTATTGACTAGTGTCACTTCCTACAGATTTGGAATGCCATTTGCTAGAACACGTGCAGTGAAGCTATGTCTGAATGCTCTATTTATTGCATCAGCTTTTCTCTATCTTCACACATAAGTTCTGCAGTATTTTATTTACTGAGCTTATAAATATGTATAAATATCCATAAATATAAATCTTTTATATTTTTCTCAAAATTTATTAGCTTTTTTTTATGTATGGTATACCATAAACTTTGCAGTGTATCAAGTTAAGACATGTTTCTACCTTACATTTTAGAATCAGCTTATCTAAGTTAAAACTGTTGATATTTTGAGGTGACTGATTAAATGTATTCATTAACTAATTGAATTTTAACATTTTTAAAAGGAATATAATGAGTATTTCTATTTATTTGATTCTTTTAAATTGCTTTATAAGTAAAATTCATCTATATGGGGATGTATACATAGATATTTTACCTCTTTAGCTGTTAATGTTAACAGATAGAATCTTTTTATCACTATATCTTGATTTTATTAGTATAAAGTTAATAATACATGACTATTACCTTTAGACCCCTTAATGTTCTTAGGATTTATTTTATAGTAGGTTCAGAGCCGATTTTCTATTGTTACTTATATTTAATAATACAACCTGTAACAATGGATAACTTTACCTTCCCTTTGTAATTTCTAATCCACTGAAGTCTTCATCTTTATCATTGTCATGACTAGTATTTTCCTCTTATTTTTAAAATATAAATTTCATACTGATGTTTCAGCAATACAGAAAAGTACTGGTAGAATGAAGTAAAGATTTCAGAAGCAGATTTATGTAATATGGGAAACTGAAAATATAATCAATATACGTAACATATAGGATTGAGCTAATCAGCTATTTCATATGAAATATATGTAGGTCTTATCTCTGGCACAAAATAATATCTAGATGAAAGAGTTTCAATTATAAATAAAACAATAATAATATTAAAGATCAGTATTAAAAAGCAGTATTCTAATAACATTAAAACAACAAATATTTAAATATTGGAGATGACTTTTCAAGCAAGAACCCATATTTGACAGTCAAAAGGTAAAGCTTGATAAAGCTAGCTATATTTTAAAAATGAACAATGGTTCATGTAACCTATGAGATGGGCAAAATTATGAACAAAAAAGAATATCCTATTTAATGAATTACTAAAATTGGAAAAAGCAAAGAACTAAAAAGGGAAATTAGCAAACAAGCAAAATGCTATTCCTCACGTGGGGGGTTCCTTAATGTTCTACAATGTCAAATGATTCAAAACTTCATAAATAATCAGGTGACTATAAATCAAAACCAAAAGTAAGATATTAACTTTTACCAATCTATTGATAACAATAATAAAGTGTATTTAGAACCAACACTAGCAAAGATGTGATTAAATATATTTTTGGATAATAATTTGGTATTATCTCAAAACAAAAATATGATTCTGCTTTAATGAAGCAATAATATCTCAGTATCTCCACGTAATAAAAGCTCATAAATGACTACAAAGTAGCATGCATAAGGACATTCACTCAAGCACCAGAAGGAAATTTAGAAATAATCGAGACTTCAGACAATAAAGGAACACTTAAATAAACTGTGTACCATCCACCAAATGAAGTCTCATGCTGAAGTTATAAAAAATGATAGCATATTAGTAAAGAGATAGGCATATCACCAAAACTGTTTATTTTTATCTAGTATATACCATATTTTAAAAGAATATTGTATTTTAATGCACTCGTATGTATTTACTTCAATAAATAAACTGAAAGTTTACTAAACAATCTGCCTTTTCTTCTAGAGAAAAAATGTTATGGGTGTTTTAGTTATCGTCATATATGCTTCCACATGGTTAGAATAGTACTTGTGCACATCAAAACATAAAGGGAATATGCAACCTCATTATTTTTCAACTAAGTAACATTACAGCAGTGAGATGCCCTTTTCACCTCACCAACTAAGAATGAGTAATATTAAAAATGTTCAGTGAAATTGGAACTTGCTTACATTGCTGATTAACTTTCATATATAAAACAATTAGTAATCAATATTGAAGATCTTTCCCATACTTATGCCCTCGTTAGTAGTAATTCAATTCCCAGTTAACTAATCTGAGGAAGTAATAACTATGAATATATTTTTTTTCATAAATGTACTTGCAACATTTTTATATATAGTAGTGAAAAATTATAAAACATTTGTAATTATGTAAAAGACATAGCCACTTGATGCAATGGTATACACATGAAAAATATTATAAAGCACTAATTTAATACTAATACTTATTGGATAAAATTATATGAAAAAAGCACAATTGTATAAATAGTATAATTAAATCATTGAAAATAAAAGAAGAAAGCCCCTACTTACACTGAAGATAAATAGGCCCGATGGTTAACTTTGGTCAAGCTTGGAGACTGGATGAAATGAATTTTGTGTTTTTTTTGTTGTTTTGTTTTTGAAGTTTGCAATTTTGCTCAGTCAATGAGCAAAATCTACTTCTGTAATAAGGGTTAATAAATAAATATATATGTATTCATAGTAAATATATATGTATTCATAGTAAATATACGCATAACACTGCATATATTAATATATATACTAATAATAAAACAATCTGTAGGAACTCTAGATTAGAAGCTCAGGTAGCTCTCAAGATAATGCTGACCATCATTTTAGTCTTGAAAATGCATTTACTAAATGATTAATGTACAGGCTGTGCTTGGTGCTTCAATGAAAAGATTCATCCATGTAGAGTCACCTTATGAGAACTACAGACATAGTACAAAAATTCTTAAAATAAAAAATTTTATATCAAATTAAATAAAAATGTATATAAGTACAGAATATATTTGTACCGAATCAACAAAGGAGATGATGGAACACTAAGTTCATGGTACAAGTAAGGATATAGGAAGTGTGAACAAGACTGAGAGCTAATGAAAAATGTTACGATGTGTACTGTAAACAAAGAATTTGAGTAATACAATGAAGCTAAAACTTTTCCAGAAGAAATGCTTGAGCTGGTGGCTTTAGTTGGAGGGTACATTACAAATAATTCCATAGGTAAGTTGGAAAAAGGAAAGCTTTCTCCTCTCAAGATATCATTTTACAATGTTAATTAGAGATGATTTTAATATATTATACACAATTCTCTCTTTGAAAATTTGTTTTTAAATCCAGCCTGTCATAAGTAATTTTTTTACAATGGCTATACTCAAAATAGACTTTTGATGATTTTCTTAATTCTCATGTCAACAACATTGGAAGGCTTTCCATGTTTTAAATCTATTATATGCAATTTGGTGACAGAACATCAGAATTTAAAATTAAATATTTTATTACAAATCTCTAAAAAGGCATATTTATTACAGATACTAAACTGAACACACGTATCACGGAACTGAGGGCAAACAAGCATAAAGTATTTGAAATTGTGTAATTTTTCCTTTCCACTTGAAAATGTAATATTGTTCACCTCAGTAGCCTTTCCCTGGTAACTTCTTTTATTGGTACAAGGATGCCATAGAGAAACATGCTATGAAGTTTTACACGGAAGAAAATAGAAATGGAAAAACCAAGTATTCTCTACAATTATTTTGTAAATTTGCCCAAGTGCTATAACTTCATTGGTTTTATTTTTGTTTGCACTATGGAGATTATATTAGTTAATTCATATACTACTCTGAGAATAAGTTAGTTTTAAGAATCTCTGTTTTTTTAATGATTTTATTTTTTCCATTATAGCTTCATACTAAGTGAAGTAAGTCAGAGAAAGACATAAGAATCTCTGTTTTAAATCATGAAATTCCTATGACAGGAGAAGGCAACATATACATAATTAAAACATTCATAGTAATACACTGAAAAAAGTTTGTTTTCCATTTTGGTGGAATTTAGACAGTTTCTAATTTTTTAGAAAACTTAACTAATGTCCATTTAGAGTCCAACTAAGACATTCTTAATTGCTACATTGATTTTCATTTTCTTATAATTATATGATTTGCTCTTAATTTTCAGTCATAGGATTTTTAAGTGATGTTTTTCATATTTCTTTATAAACATCAGTCATTTAAAAGTAGATAAAAAGCAGAAAGGAACTGTTATTGGAAAGATCTGGGTATAGCCAAATATTCAGGATACAGTCTGACAGAGAAACACACACACACAATTCAGAAAACAACACAATTTATTTTAAGAAAAAACAAAAGAATAGCAAATTATTGGCAAAGTGATGACTGCATTGTAGAAGTTTTTCAAACAAAATTATTGTTTTAAATAATAACCTGAATTATTATATAAATTATCTGACTTTTAGACTGACTCCTCCTTTGAAGAATCTACATAGCTGAGCTTTAACTAAAATATTCAGAACCAAGATACAAATTTTGGAAACAGTGTCACATCACATTTTGTTGTTTTCTGAATGCGTTCCTAGCATCTGTGGATTATATAACTTCTTTTACTTTGAGTATAGATTTGGTGATATGTGTTTCTGTGTGAAGGATGGACTTAGACCTCTTTTGTTACATTTCATCCATTTTCCTTCCTTGTATGGTTTTATGTACATGGTACACTCCCTCTGCTGTGTTAGGTTCTTCACCTGTGCCTGATCTGATATTACCTTCATATCAGTCACCGACTCCATTAGAGAGTTGTGATGACACAGATTTTGATCTCATTTGTCCCACCCACTGTACACAAAATCAGAAATCAAAGTCATGGAGTTCTGGTAGTGGCTCAGTGTTTAACAAGTCTGACTAGGAACCATTAGGTTGTGGCTTTGATCCCTGGCCTTGCTCAGTGGGTTAAGGATCCAGTGTTGCCATGAGCTGTGGTGTAGGTCGCAGACACAGCTTGGATCCTGCGTTGCTGTGGCTGTGGTGTAGGCCAGTGGCTACAGCTCTGATTGGACCCCTAGCCTGGGAACCTCCATATGCCACAGGTGTGGCTCAAGGAAAGGCAAAAAAAAGAAATCAAAGTCATAACTAGCCCTCCCCAGGACTGTTAATACTCAATGAATGAAATGACAATCAAAATTCTGAATCAATGTGACAGTAGCTTTAAACATTTCAACATCGCAAAAACTCCTGTTCTCAAACAGGATATCCTAGTTCTCAAACTTCTCAGGCACTAGATTTTCCTGCTATTTTCACAAGACAAACATGGAGTCTATTGTTGCATGAAAAACAAATAAATTTTAAAAATTAATACATTGAGCAAGTTAAGAATTTAAGTAACTACTAATTTTTGGAGAAGTTATGGTCTATTTTATCAATACTGCAATGTATCAAAAGTGAGCTATTTTTGAGTATGCATTCTTAAGACATTGTTTGTTTTTATGCTGCTAATGATTTGTTTGAGAATAGAACCCCTTGATCTTCTTGTATCTCCATGAGAAAAAAGAATTCATAATTTATAGTAAAGAATTATGTATATATCTATTTTGTCAATACTGACATATTTAATTTATATTCAAACCAAGATATTTCCCATGGTCTAGTTACTGGAAAATTACATGCCAAAGATATAGTTAAAAAGAAAGCACATCACCAGATATTCCACTCAAAAAAAATAAAAAACAACAACAAAAAAAACCCTACAGGCTTCACTAACTTGTGGCAGTCAAAATCATGTAGTATAGAACTTCAAGGGTTCAACCCTCCTCCTAGATGGAGTAAGATTGCCTGAGTAAACTTTTTTGGACCCTGAAAAATACTCAGATTTGACAACAACCAACCATATAGCAAATCAATAAAAATGCAAATAAAGAGATCTCTGAAACTTTAATTTAGTCTCTCCTGGCAACAACCCTTTTCCCTGAGCAGTGGCAATCTTAAAAATGACAGCCCACATTTTAGTGTAGGTAACTGATTCCAGAGGGATCAGAATGAACCTTATTCTCAAGTGGTTTTGTTTGTGTGCTTTAGGTGATCTTAGGGTCCCTGAAGGACCAATGTAAGTGTGTCTTTGCTTTGCTTAGCTCAAAACTCTCTTAGTAAGGAAAAAATGTTAATCAGAGGGTGTAATTGGCAGATATTTGAAGGGCAATTGACAAGCTGCTGAACTTTGTTTCAAAATATTACAATTAAGCTAAACAATAGACACACAAATTTAAGAGGAAATGCTGGGGAAAGGATTACTTTTGGAAATAAAACTTTCGAAAGTTCCCACATAATCCAAGACTCAAAAAACCATGCATGTACCCAGGACAGAACACATGAGAAAAGATCAAAGAAAATCTTGAATTTTGCCTCTTGTTGGTCCTTAGTCTCAATGTGAGCAGAAAATGAAGGTTAAGAAACAATGGCTGATTGACTAGCTAAGTGATGAAAAAGTGCCCCAACATCACAGGACCAATTTGCAAGGACTAGGAAAAGTTTTCCTTCCTTCCTTCTTTCCTTCCTTCTTTCCTTCCTTCCTTCCCTTCCTCTATCTCTCCTTTCTTTTTTTCTTTATTTCTTTTCTTTGCTCTAGACATTTATAAAATCTTTGTCAAACCATATACTGACTACAAGCTAAAGAAACACATATCTTGGAGACAATTTGTAACAAAGAATACAAATTTTAGAAAGTGTTTTGGAAAAGTCATTAAAAAAAAAAGCTATTGTCTAGAGAAAGCAATAAGAATAAACCATGACGAAGGGAAAGAATTTGATTTCTAGTGTTTCCACATTATAATAACAAGGTAAGTTGAAACAAAAAAAATGGTAAGACATAGAAAGAAACATGAAAGTATGGGCCATTCACAGGTAAAAGAGAAAATTAACAGAAATGTAAGACATGCTAGATAATTACTTTAATTCAACTGTCTTATTTGTTCACACCTAGGAAAAAATACATGCAAAGATAAAGGAAACCAGAGAATGAGATATGAATAAATACAGAATATTAGTAAGGAGAAACTATTATAAAGAAGTAAAACAAAAATTCTGGAGTTAAGTATTTCAATAATTTGAATAAAATATGAACTCCAGTGTTTCAATAGCAGATTTGAGCAAATCATTGACAGAATAAGCAAATTTGAAGACAAGTAAATGAACTGTTCTGAAGAAAGAAAAAAGAATTAAGAAAACTAATCAGAACCTGAGACCTATGAGACACCATCAGTTGTATCAACCAAACTATCATAGGTGTCCCCTAAGGAAAGGAAAGAGAGAAAGAAGATAGGAAATACATCTAAAGGAATGACTGCAAAACAAAAGCAGAAACTTCTCAAATCTAGTAAAACCCATGACTCTACATATTCACAACCTCAGCAAACTCCAAGGACAAATACAGAGATCCACATCAAGACATATAATCAAACTGCCAAAAGAAAAAACAAAAGAAAATCAAAGAGCAGCACTTTAGAAACAGCTCATCAAGTAAAAAAGATCTTCAAAAATATTAAAAAAAGATTTCTTATCAGAAAGTATGAAGGTCAGAAGGCAATGGGATGACATTTTCAAACTGCTAAAAGAAAATACCTGTCAACCAAAATTCCGTATCCCACAAAATTGCCTTTCAAAAATTAAGCCAGAATTAAGACATTTCAAGATTTTAAAAGTTTAGTGAGTTCACTCTATTATAACTGTAATATAATAAATTCTAAAATGCATCATGTAGGCAAAAATGAAAGGACACTAAACAGACCTTGGACAAAATTGTAGAAAAATGTAAATTCTCAAAACCTGATACAATTTGTATGAAGCAATATGAAAACATAAAAAGCACATGTAAATGAATCTACATAGGTAAATATAAAGGTCAGTATTACTATATTTTCATTTTTAACATGTCATAGAATTAAAAGACAACTATATAAACAATAAATATAAATCTGAGTTTACGGAAACACAGTGTTTCAAGACATAACTCTTGAAAACAACAACATAAAGGAGGGGCAGAGTAGTACAGATTAAGAGTTGTGTATGTTAACGAAGCTAAGCAAATGTTAGTTGGGGCTAACTTGTTCTAAGATGTTACTTGTGATCCCCAGAACAATCATTAATAAAATAACTACAAAGTATATGGAAAAGGAAATGAGTAGCATGTCAAACTTTACTGCAAAAAAAATCAACACAAAATAAAATACTAATAGAATAGATGAGAAACAAAAAATACAAAACATACAGATGATAAACAGGAAAATGATAGAAGTCTCTTATTAGTAATTAGTAACTTATTTAAATGAAAATAGATTGGACATTCTAATTAAAAGGAATATATGGACAAAATGGATTAAATAAAAGCAAACAAAAAAGATCTACTCTATTGTATTCTTATCTACAAGAATACATTTTTAGATCAAAAGATA
Source organism: Catagonus wagneri (assembly GCA_004024745.2). Taxonomy (NCBI): domain Eukaryota; kingdom Metazoa; phylum Chordata; class Mammalia; order Artiodactyla; family Tayassuidae; genus Catagonus; species Catagonus wagneri. Next base: position 2,806,099 of record PVHT021183709.1, on the reverse strand, counting down.
AAAATAAGTTGAAAGAGATAAGGCAAAAAATGATTTTCCATGAAAAGAGTAACAAATAAATAAATAAAGACCTGGAATGGCTATACTAATATCAGACAAAATAAACTTTAAGCTAAAACTGTTACCAGAGACAAGGAAGGACCTTATATATTGATGAAAATGTCCAAAAACATGTGAAGCAAATATTGATAAACCGAAGGAAGAAATAGTTCTAAAATAACAATTGGAGACTCAAACACTCGACTTTTTGTACCAGATTAAACAATGAGATCTTACCCAAAATAGAAGAAGCAACGCTTCCTAATGCATATTTTAAAGGCCATCATTGCATGAATACCAAGGTCAATATTAAGAGAAAAAAAGTTACAGGACAAAATCTTTTTTTTTTTTTTTGATCTATTTAGGGCCACAGCTGTGGCATACGGAAGCGGACGTTCCCAGGCTAGAGGTTAAATCAGAGCTGTAGCCACCGGCCTAAACCACAACCACAGCAACACCAGATCCAAGCCACATCCGTGACACACACCACAGTTCACGGCAACGCTGGATCCTTAATCCACTGAGTGAGGCCAGGTATAGAACCTTCTTCTTCATGGATCCTAGTCAGATTTGTTTCTGCTGAGCCATGATGGTAACTTCCCCAAATCATTTTTGAATACAGATAGAAAAATCCTCAATCAAATGCTATCAAAGCAAACACAGAAGCATTTTAGAAGGATTATACAACATGAGTAAATGGGATTGATTACATGAATAAAAGGATTGTTCAATATAGTATGATTTGATATAAGAAAATCAATATAATAGTTTCTATTAATAGAATAAAGGATATCATGGTTGTAAAAATTGAGGCAGAAAATCATTTCATGCAATCTAATACCCTTTCATGATAAAAACACTCAGCCAACTAGGAAGAGGAAGGAATATTCTCAATATTGCAAAGGATATTTGTGAAAAATCCGCAGCTAACATCACACTCATTGTCACTGAAAACCTTCCCTCTTAGATCAGGAACAAGACAAGGATGCCTACTTACGTCATTTTTATTCAACATTAGATTAGAATTTCTAGCCAGGGCAATTAGGCATCAAGAAAATAAAATAAAAGGCACCCAGGCTGGATGGGAAGAAGTAAAACTATCTTAATTCAAAGATGACCTGATATTAAACATAAGAAATTCTAAAAAATGCACACAAACACACATATACACAGCAGTGACAATGTTGAGTCCTTAACATTTATGCCACCAGGAAACTACAACACTTTATGTTTTCTATAGGAAGACAACCTAGACGGTTGTCTAAAATTCAGTAGTGAAACTCATTAAAAAGAGGGAAGAAGAAATATAGGTAAGAAAGAAATAAAAGCAGGAAAAAACTCAGAGAAGAAATACAAGTGGAGGATTTACAACAATACATCAATAATTCAATAAAGTTACTGACTAAAAGTTCTTTTTTTTGGCATTTAAAAAATTAATAGGCTTATTATTTTCTTCCTTTCAATATTGATATGAATTCCACTGGAGCAAGCATATTCCAGTCCTGGTCCCTTGTATATTAAATAGCTGTGGTTTGGAGTAAAATGGATTTGAGTACTAGTCTCCTACGTACTCCTTTGTGAGATCTTGAACAAGTTACTTTGGCTGAGTTTGGTTCTTTTCTTTTTGCGTATTCTAATAATCTATAACCCATGAAGATTAAAGAAATACATGCATGAAGTCTGAGGTAATGTAGGTGTTTAGTAAATTACAGCTATTATCATTAATGATAATTGCAAGAAGAAATTATATTAAAATTATAAATAAAGCAAATGTCAGTCACCAGTTTATTATTTTCAAGAATTCAGATCATTTCCCTGAAAAAGAAAGATACATACATTTAACATCTATGATTTTTTTGCTCCTCAGCAGATTTTGTCTGTTCACTTTATTCTGAGGTTCAATTAACTATTTTGGCTTTAAATTCATTCTTTATCTTTTACCTATTCAAAAAGATGCATGTTGTATTATAAGGGCTAAATAGCTAGCATTTCAGAGGACTGGCTGATAATTTGCTTTGATGTTGCTCTTTAATTTAATGTCTGCAATGGGTGGGTGAGTGACGGATGGCCTGCACAGACCATTTTTTTATTCAGAGAACTTAGCACTCAGATATTTAGAAATGCCATATGGAGAAGTCTGTCTGCCTAGCACATTCAAGTGTATGAGCCTATGTTTACTTAGCCTGATTCTACATCTTTATTTATTAACTTTTCTATGTCAATCCTTCAGCATCGAAGTGTGGAATAACAAACTATTTTGCCTAAAATCCAATAGTCTTAGTGCAATACATAATTGTACTATTATTTTCCCAAGAGAAAAAAAAAATAAAAGTTTCATCTGAAAGCAAAATCATTAAATGCGGCTCTTTTCTTCTGATGACTATGAAAGATTAAGTGTATTGTTCGGTTGCCATAGCTAATTAGAATAAACAACAATTTAGTTTGAGGAATTGACAGGGCCAATAACCTTTCGTTTAACTCATTTAATTTCTTTGTGCCATTAATAATGCTTATACTGTCATAATACACATCTCACAAGCTTTTCCAATTTTTGTTTGTTTCTACTGATGATTTTATCCCCTCATTATTTCATCATTTCATTTTACATATGATTGAAATCATTAGATGTTCTCTCACTATGGCATAGTTTTAGTTGCCTAAAAAAAGTGAGGGTTCACCAGCCTTTTCTTTTGAATTAATTTCTGTAAATTTATGTTTTATGAAATCACAGTCAATAGTGGTGCCCTTTCCAATCTAAGTTATCCATTTCTTAAAGAAACCTCATGTTTACTTTTTTTCTCCCTTTTTTTGGCTGCACTTGAAGCATATGGAAGTTCTCAAGCCAGGGATGGAATCTGAGCCACAGCTGAGGCAACACATGCTCTGGGCCAGGGATCAAACCAGAGCTGCCACAGAGACAAGGTAGTGGATCACTAACCCTCTGCACAGGTAAGAATTGTCACCACATGCTTATTTTTAATACAGTACATTATACTCTATCATATATATATATATATATATATATATATATATATAAAATACTATAATATCTGCATTTGACAGCATCTTTTTATATTGTTAATTTAGCAAACATAAATAATACTGTATTAAATTTCAACAGTAACCTAATTCTAGAAGCAGTATATCTGACTGATCTAACCTTTCACATCTGTGATTTCTGCATCCTTGGATTCAACCGACCATGGATGGAAAACATTTTTTAAAAATCTAAGAAGTTCCAAAATGCAAAAAGTGAATTTGCCATGAGCTGACAACAATTTACATAGACTCTACATTGTATTAAGTACTATAAGTAATCTACAGCTGAGTTAGAGTGTATTGAAGGATGTGGGTAGGCCTTATGCAATACTAAGCCATTTTATATAAATGTGGACATTTTATATGTGGATTTTAGTATGCGTGGGGATCCTGGAATCAACCCCACATGGATACTGAGGGACAACTGCATTTGTTCAGCTGGTTTATTTGTTTATCTTAGATGGATTTGCTCAAAAACCAGTGACTTATTTTTTCTCTTCACGGCTATAACTGCAGCAGATGGACATTCCCAGGTTAGGGGTCAAATTGGAGCTGCAGCTGCAGGCCTACACCACAGCCATGGCAACACCAGATCCTTAATCCAGTGAATAGGCCAGGGATCAAACCCATATCTTCACAGGGATAATGTTCATGGGCCTTTAACCCACTGAGCCACAACGGGAATTCCCCAACGACTCTTATTGACCATATAAATTGAGGGAACTTCTCTATCTTGTAATCAAGATCATCCATAAAAATAATTTGTATGCCTTATTTCATACTAATTTTCAACAATATCACTCTATACTTCAGCTACATTTATATAGTTACTAATGAAACCCTGGATAGTCATCAGCTAAATCCATTATACCTGTAACCTTCCTTCACTGATAAGGTTGTTTTAATTGTTGCTACAAAAAATGTGCATGTTCTTCAAGCAGCTGGTAGCCTAAATAATAGGATGCTTTGCTCAAGTTGTTTTCTAGGAACTTGAAGTCAGATGTATTTGGTTTGAGCCTAGCTGGTTAAGATTGGACTCTCCACAAGGCCTGCGAGAGTGTCCCCTCAGGGGCTTTTTGATGTCAGAGAGCCAAAAACGCCACCCATTCAGGTCAGACAGACTACACAACCACATTTTTGAACATGAATCCTGGGAAGAAACCTGTAGTTCAATTGCACCTGAACAGAATGGTTGTTATTACTTTACATGTATCTGATTTTCAGTAAATTTCCTCCACGCTCCCCATGCCTCAGGCCACCCTGTTCCTTTACCCCATAAGGACCTCAACCCCCTTGCCTTCGGAGGCAGATCTGAGACTTGTTTTCCCATCTCCTTGCTTGGCTACCTTGCAAATAAACCCACTCCTTGCTGCAAACCTTGGCACAGTGTTCTGGATCCTGGATGTCAAGCAAATGAGCCTGGTTTATTTCTAATTCTAATACTAATACTAATGCTAAAACTAATAATTTCTCCAAAATTTTCCTCCTTTTCTAATATTTTGCTTTCCATTTCTTATGGTGTTTTTGCTGTTGTTGTTGTTGTTTGTAATGGCTGCTGTGGCATATGGAAGTTCCCAGGCTAGGGGTCAAATCAGAGCTGCAGGTGCCAGTCTACACCACACCCATAGCAACACCGGATCCGAGCCGCATCCGCAAACTATGCCATAGCTTGTGGAAATGCCAGATCCTTAACCCACTGAGCGAGGCCAGCAATCAAACCTGCATCCTCACGGACACTATGTGGGTTTCTTAACCCACTGAACCTCAATGGAAACTCCAAATTAATATCACCTATTCACAAACACCTGCTATGGTTCTCATTGTCAGTATTTCTACATTCTAATATTTCCCTCCATCTTTCACACCTATTAGCAGGCTGGAGTCAGATGCTGGGTTTCCAGCCATCCCCACATAGTTGTTGGTATTAGGTTCCAGTCCTTGACATTAGAGGGCTGCCCTGAATCCTGTGGTTTCATCGAAGAACTACTTGGTAAGGTTCTGCTCAATTCCAGGAGGCTGTCTTTAGCTGGCATTATCTAATTCCCAATTTTCATTCTCTATTAATGCCTATGCATTCCTTGCCTGAAGGGTTATAAAAAGGCTGTAATGTTATATATAACGTACCCAGTAGATTATCTGGCACAAAATAGTAGAGAGCATCTATTCCTGTTACTGCTGTGCTAATTAATGAAGTTCATGGGATTTTTGAACAGGAAAACTAGATTTTTCTCCCTTGATAATGAGCACCTTCTTAACAGTATGGAACCTGTTTTTTCATCTATATTGCCAGACTATACCACAAACCAGCTAGGTTTGGAATTACCCCTGAAAAAGCGAATCTAGGGGTCCATGGCGGCTAAGGCAAACGTGTGCAGGTACCAGCATGGCTTGGGGAATCTGAGCTCCTGCCCTGAATCTTGGGGCTGCCCTTGATTTCCTCTGACTGTGGAACCAAAAAAAAAAAAAATCAAATTAGAGCATTCCCTGTAGGAGGCCTACATGCTATCCTTCAAGGTGTCCTAAATAGTTTATTTTTTCAAAAATACATCACACCATAATGCAAAACATTTCCACCTTCATACTCATAACTTCTTCACCATGGTGCTACCTTGGAAAGGACCTGTGGGCTGAAAAGATGTTACAGTGCTTTGTAATGATTGCAGTTTCACTTATCTCTTTGGAAAGGCACTTATATTTCACTTATTATCTAGCACCTGTGAAAGCTGTTTATGGAGACCACAAGGACGAAATAATTTTTATGTTCCTTTTAGTTTGCTATAAATTCAGAAACAATTTTGCTTGAACAGCTGATCCGTGAATTAATAATGAGGGACTATAACTTTTTTTCACTACAGTATGTCAAGCACTTCCTTTGTGTTTAAAAATGGATGAGGCTAAAAACTCCATTTCTTTACATGACACAGATTTCAAAGGCATATGGGGTAACCACCACTTTCGTCATGTGGAAATTTCCTTCCAAGAACATGGAACTTGGAGAGTAAAAGATAAATAAATAAAAACAGATTAGATTTTCATTTGGTATGAAATAAAGTATTTTAGTCTCTTTTAAGGGCTTCCTAAAACCATTCTGTGAAAAACCATGTGAAGAATAATTTCTACTCGAGTATAGCATGCTTTATCTCAGAAATGTTATCTACCTAAAGACACAGTTAACTGAGTCTCTTCCCTAAGTGAGTAATACTCTCAGTTGCTTTCATTGGCTCTGTGTTTTGGGATTTGTATATCTAATGTTGTTGAAGTGGGTTAATACTCTGTCCTATATTTCATATTCAGTATTATCTTGAATTTGCCAAGACTAAGACACTGGGAGGGATGAACATTCCATCCGTGGAGAGCTGAGCAGATGTAGGCCATGATGAAAACAGCCTTTTCTCCAGAAGTCACACCATCGTCTGGACCAAAGTCAACCTGAAGGTGGCCCAGGCGGCAAAAGGGTCTTAATCTTTTCTAGGATGCTGTTCTGTTTATCATCAGATGGAGGCAGGAGAGGGAACTAGGCTTGTGCTAAGGTCGAAAGATTTCCCAGATTATCTGTTCAGGAAGAGTAATTCTTAAAGTAGTTTTAGCATAATTATTTTATCACTGGGAATAGAAAGCTCATTTCTTTAAAATATTTACTTTCTGTTTACTGGGGACATGGGGCATGGCAGTGAATGATATCAGGACCTAAAGGTAAACAGTATACCTTTCTTAAGGTTTTATTTTTGAGCGACAGCTAGAAAAATTCTTGAATTTTGTCTGTACAAGACTGGCATTTTTCTGTATATAAAGAAATCTTTATCTCTTTTCCTCCTTCTCTAAATTAAAAAACAATTATTGTTTTATTTTGTTCTTTTCCCTTTCCTTCTCTTTATTTTTTTCCTGTAAAAAGGAATCTTGCTTCTTTACCTTTCTTTTTCCCCCTAGAACTCAGTATGCTGATAAGATTTTGTAACTATGTAGTATCTGAATGTTGAGATTGGAAGTTAAGTCAGAAAGTGGCACAGCACTGCTTTGGATTTGTGCAGATACACACTTGACAAATGAGCTTCAATTCTGAGAATTTTATAACTATCAAAATGTTATATGATGTTGGAAGATTTTTTTAAAGGCAGGCACTGCAGTTAGAAACTGTACCTAGGAAAGGAAATGTGTTTATAACATATTGCTATCTTGCATAATGTTCAAGTTCTGCACATTTTGATATTAACTACATCAGGGTAGGAAAAACACCAAAAATAGCAATCATGAGCTATGTCAGCTTCTGGCTGAATGTCACACAAACAGGTTGACTTAAAGATTTATTTGTAGTTAAAATTCTCCTTGGTAACGTGGTGAATTGAGCTGTGTTTCAGATGTCATAGATATTTGGATGATTATGTTTTGCATTTCAACAGCTATTCATTTCTCAGGAAGTTCCTATTTCAATGAATGCTTGCCTGCTCTGAGAAAATGATTAACATTTTGTAGTCTCCTATAGGACCATATGGTGACCACAAGGCATCGGAGAGAAGAACAGCACAAAACCAGATGCTCTGGTCCAAGGCAGTCTTAAGACCTGAGAGTCTGCATTGAAGCTGGAGGGACTTTGGAGATGATCTGGCTCAATCCCTTCATTTTACGGATGAAAATCTTGAAACCCAGTGAGATTAAAGGATATACCTAAGTCACACAGCTTGGATGAAGCTTATTGAAGAGCTTGGATTAGAGCCTGTGTTCTTAAATTCTATCCTATTCCTCTCTCAGGAAAGAGATGATCACAAGTAGAGATTAAAAGTACTGTGGGAAATATTTAAACAAAAAATGTAAGACCTTGGCTATACTTATTTTTTTTAATTCTTTTGTTATTTTTTTGAAGTCTAGTTCATCTACAATGTTGTGTTAGTTTAAGATGTACAGCAAAGTGATTCGGTCATACATATTTTTTTTCAGATTCTTTTCCCTTACAGGTTATCACAAAATATTCAGTATAGTTCCCTGTCCTATTCAGGAAATCCTTGTTGGTTATCTATTTTATATGAGTAGTATGTATCTGTTAGTCCCAAGATCCTTATCTATTCTTCCCCACTTCCCCTTTGGTAACTGTAAGTTTATTTTCCATGTCTGTGGGTCTATTTCTATTTTGAAAAGATGCTCAACGTCGCTAAATATTATAGAAATGTAAATCAAAACTACAATGAGGTAGCACTTCGTTATGGTCAGAACAGCCATCATCAAAAAGTCTATAAACAATAAATGCTAGAAAGGATTTTGAGAAAAGGGAACCCTCTTACACTGTTTTATGGAAATGTAAATTGGTGAAGTCACTATGGAGAAGTCTAGAGGTTTCTCACAAAACTAAAAATAGAGCTACCATATGATCCAGCAATTCCACTCCCAGGCGTACATCTGGAGAAAAGCATAATTTAAAAAAAAATGATACATAGAGAAAAAGAAAAGTTAACTATGTGGGGTGTTTAAAGATTATAAACTATCAAGTACCAGAAAAAAAAAAAAACAGAAAAAATGTACCGTCTTGTACATCTCAATCTATATTTGCTAAATACTGTGTTGTGTAACTTATGAACTTTTTTGTATCTTCATGTTCTTCACTCTATCAGAAGATCCAATTTACTAAATTTAAAACAATAACTATCTATGGTAATTCTCTTAATGAAACATTTATTTAGCAACTATAGTCTGTTATGCTTTGAGTGAATGCTTTTACAGATTACCTCTAGAGGCTTAATACTCAAAGTGCGCAAGGATAAATAAGACCCTCTGATTAAACCACAATATAATAAATATTGCCATGACTATAGTCAAAATCATCTTTGAGAACATAGAAAATAGACTGAAAATTATAGTTGCAGCTACTGGATGGTATAGGAAAAATCTGAAAAAAATCTTTAAAACTAACAGGCACAATTTAATGTGGATTTTAAACAAAAGACAGAAACTTATAGACAGATATGAAGGTGGGTATTTTTAGCACAGGAATTACTCCAAGTTGATTTCTATGACATTCCATTTCCCCTCTCCAAGTTTGAGGACACATGTCTTTTAATGAGATATACATTTTTACTTTAAGTATGAATGAGCAAAACAATATTTTCTCTGCTCTCCAGCTCTGCATAACTTGAAAATAATTTTATCAAATAGTTAAGGAGTTAACTAATGGTTTCTAGCAACACTTAAAATGCTTGCCTACTGTCTCAGAGAATTCAAAAAAAATGGTTTTAAAAGGTCTTACATTTCTCCACCAAAGATCGTGTTAAGCATAAGCTATCTCAAAATTCTGACAATAGATTTTAATGTACTTTAATGGTCTGTATCTGTTGTGGAGACCAAAATATAAATAATGTATTACTATAGAAGACCAAACATCACTAATACGCAGACATCATAAATATAAAATATATAGTTGATCTAGAAATTATAAAACTCCTAAGGTACTAAATAGTCAATAGCAGAAGTTAACTTTAAAATTTTGCATAGGAGTTCCCATTGTGGCTCAGCTGGTTAGGAATTTGATATAGTGTCCATGAGAATGCAGGTTCAGTCCCTGTTCAGTGGGTTAAGGATCTGTTATTTCTGTAAGCTACAGTGTAGGTCACGGATGTGATCAGGATCCAGTGTTGCTGTGGCTGTGGCTCTGATTCTACCTCTAGCGTAGGAACTTTCATATGCCACAGGTGTGACTGTAAAAAGAATAAAATAAAATAATAAAATAAATTTAAAAAAATAAAAAAAAATAAAATTTTGCACAGATCTCAATATGAGTCCTTAGAAAAATATTCACTTCTTTCAGTGTTACTTTTGATTTAATTTTACTGAACTCTGGACAACTACTGATTTCTCTAGGATTCATATTCTGTGCTTCCTTAGACATGAGAGTAAGACAATCACTTCTTTTAGTGGGCAGTTTAACTGACCTCCGTCTCGCCTGCTGTGCTTTGGAATCTACTGCTGCATTTGTGCTGTTTCCACGTTGTTCGCAAGCTCCTCTGAGCAGTGGCTAAGTACAGGCCTAATGCTAATGCAGCTCCATTTCAACTGATGAGTCATCTCCAAATGGGAGTTTTGGCTCTCGGACTTCCAATGATATTTCTAAATCTTCCTAAGATTCTGTAGCAGTGTAAAATGCTTCACCCCAACGAATTTCCTTTATGAATATTTCTTCTTCACTGAGGCTTAGACATGCACCGTGGGTAGAATGCACCATGAAAAGACATGCACCATGAGTAGAAATGCACCGTGAGAAATGCACTATGGGAAGACATGAGTTACGGGAAGACATAAATTATGGGCAGACATGCACCGTGGACAGGCATGCCTCATGAGCAGATACGTACAGCTTTCCCAGCATTGCCTCCCCATTCGTTCTCATAGGCATTTCTCCTAAAATACATTTCTTTAACAGTACTTTTCAAAATTCCAGACTAAGACCCGTGCATATAAATGATACCTAAAGATACTGTGGGATTACTATAAGCCACTTCATGAATATGACAAATTTTAAACAAAACAGTATGTTATTACTAACCAGGAAGTTGAGTCTTGACAGTAATTAAAATCAGACTATCTCTCAGTAACTCTCAAAAATGATTTTCAAATTGGTCAGCAAATATGGCTTATACTTAAACTATACAGAAACAAAAACTTGGACTTTCTCAAAGGAATCAGAACAGCTTTTTAAAGTTTATTTCATTTTCTGATGATAACGTAAGCGTGTCATGTTCTGTTATTTACATGTACCTTTACACCTGCTCCTTCCTTTTCCTATAATAACTTCCCTAACTTTTCTCCCCTTCTTTGGCTGACAACCTATTATTATGTGAGTTTTTGTCATGGTCTCAGGGTAACCATGACTAACAGAAATTATCTAGCAGACACAACAAACAAGATAAGTATTTGTTAACCGAAGACAAAGATTTAATACCCTATCTGTATGCACATGCCCATCATGCAGAGGGAAGAGCAGAAGCTTCCCAGTTAGAAAGACAATTCTACCAGGCCTCGGGTCCCATAAGAGCACAGAACTGCTGACGCTATCCCTTAAAATAGGATAAAGATCTAGAAAACCCTTTCTTCTGCTTATTCCTTCCATCCTCAAGGGATCTACGTACCTTCCCAGATTCTCTGGGTGACTTTGGCTATGGTCTGCCTGTTTGCCTGGCTTAAGAGACTGGGCATCCCTGAGTGATTACTGGAGAACAGGTAAACTAGTGCTCACTTTCCAGGGCAAACTACCTGCAGGTTTATTTTCACCTCCCGAGCGTTATTTTCTTATATTTCTTCAAAACCTACATTACTGCTGCTGATTTCTTCCTGACTTCTCCAAAAAGGTTGTATCCAGAGTTTCTGTCATGGCTCAGGGGTAATGAACCCAATTAGTATACATGAGGATACAGGTTAGATCCCTGGCCTCTTTCAGTGGGTTAGGGATCCAGCATTGCTACAGCTCTGATTTGACCCTTAGCCTAGAAACTTCCATATGCCACTGACGTAGCCCTAAAAAGAAAAAAAGAAGTTGTATCCTTTGCTTCTCTTAGAAATGTCTTGATATTACCTTTTTTATAGCATTTAGCATAATGTATTAAACTATGCTTTTATATTAAACAATTTTACTAGGTTTTGAAGACTTGAGGGCTTTTCCTCATGAAAACACATGTATGAATGATTTCTGTATCAACTCCTTCCATTTAGCTGCAGATGGTCAGAGTGAACCTGTCAAAAAATTGACACTTTGATTGTTCTTTTTGTTTTTCTTTTTGACTGCATCCACAGCATGCAGAAGCTCTGGGCCAGAGACTGAACCCACACCACAGCAGCAACCCAAGCCACTGTGGTGAAAATACCAGATCCTTAACTGCTAGGCCACCAGGGAACTCCTTGATCATTATTAATAATAATTAGAATAAGTCTTCCTTAGGATAAAAAAAAGTATAATCTTTCACTAAGTAGTGTCAAGGTTTCAGAGGAAAGTTTTTGAAATGTTTTTTTAAGTAACTTCTGCTAAGTACCCTCAGTCCTTCCCTGAGAATTCTGAATTCGCACCATGTGCCAGGCAATGAGGTAAGTGTTGGGATAACAATACAATAACAAATTATGAGTCTGTTATTAAGGCCCTTATTCTGATGGGGAAGACAAACGTGTGAATGGAAGATTTTTGAAAAACACAGTTATGCTGTCATAGAATGGAATTCTGTGAAAATACAATTTTGAGGGGCTGGAAATGGTTTAACAAAAGAGCTTAGGACCAGAGACACTGCCTCTAAGTATGAGAGAATCCAGCATCATAGCGGCACCCTGGGTCTGAAGCACGGGATGAATATTAGGAAGTACAGCCAGGGAGTGTGGGGAAAAAAAAATGGAAAAAAAATCAAGGTCATAAATAACCTGAATCTGATGAAAAGTATTCTGTTACTTCTTTTAAAGTTAATGGGGATTATTGCCATCTTGGAAACAATGACTCGATTCTAGATGCAATATGTTTAAAAATAAGAATATATGTTTGGCTACAGAATCAAGAGCATGTGTTGATCTTACGAAAGGGACTGGGATGACGGATGAGCTCTCCACATGGAACCAGAAATCATTTACCAGAACTTGGCCTGGAGAGGAAGGATGAGGTTTTCAGTAAGTAACTGTTGCTCATGGGAAGCTGAAATGCAATTAGATAACAATAAATAAGGCAAGTTGAAAACAACGCAGTTGAGATGGAGGAGAATACGTTTATATGGGATGCTTTTTGTTTCTCATGTTGATGTAGGACCACAGGTCTGTCATGACAGTGTGGGCAAAACCAGTGATGAAAATAACTCCCTCTCTCACCCTGGAATATCAAGGCTGCTGAAAATGAGAATATCAGGCATATGTACAAAGGTAGCCTTCAGAAGGAGAATGGAGTTTCATTAAAGGCTAGGATGGTGAGGAAAAATGCTAGTAGAGGTCTGTGGGTGTAAGGAAACTTCACACCAGCAGCTGACTCTCAAAGTGTGTAATGTTGAGGCATCTGATGTGATTCCGTGGCTATGAGTCCATCTGGCCATTTGAGATTTTCTATGTTATATCTTTTAGTGGGTCAAAGTCTATACTTACTTTTTTGTAGGTTTATGATGTAACAGAGAGAAAATAACAACTGCTACTTAGATACACATGAGCTCCTCATTGTACTGAGTGTACCAGTCATGAGGATGAACACACTGTTGAACAAAAACGTTTTATCTAAAATCTTTCATGTGGTACCTTTAATTTCCCTTTTATCTCTTGCTGATGATAAAGAAAAAAACTAGGCTGTCTAATTAGCATCTGACAGGGCTATAGAATGGTATTTTTACAAAATCCCATGAAAAAGCATCCAGAAATATCTAAAGAACACCAGGGATTATTTTTTCAGTTCTGTAGTTCATAAATCTAACTGAACTGAATTAAAATATATCATTACTGGACAAAGATACAAAAGTAAAATTAAATTGAGGGATCTATGTGATGAATTGACTACTATACTTCAGATGCTTGAATTTTTTACAGCATATTTAATTATAGTCTATGAAGCAATGTTTGGAAAGAGATAAGAAGTCTACTCTGATAAGACAGAAGAGAAACAAAAAATCTATTTAATAGTCATTCTTTTCTCTCATACTGGAAATGTATCCTTTCTAAAGCCTATGTCACTAATACTTGCTAGTGAGTACAAATACTGTTGAACTGTTGATCACAAAGTATTTATCTAGTTAGTTTTTTATTTAAGGGCCACACCTGTGACACATGGAGGTTCCCAGGCTAGGGGTTGAATCAGAGCGATGGCTGCCAGCCTACGCCACAGCCACAGCAACACAGGATCTGCAACCTACACCACAGCTCACAGCAACACCGGAACCTTAACCCACTGATCGAAGCCAGGCATCAAACCCACATCCTCATGGATACTAGCCGGGGTCGTTTACCACTGAGCCTCAACAGGAACTCCGATCACAGAGTATTTAATGCACCAGTATAGCCATGAAGGAAGTTCTCAGATGATGATGAAAACAAGGAGTTAACATGCTTGTTTTGTTCAGGAAGTATTTTAAAACACCGCAACGTAGCACAATCCAATTATGATTAAATACACACTATAACTTACTAAATTCAATGCCCTATAAAATAACATGCTACTTTTTTGCAGATTAACAATGGACATATCTCAAAATATGTCCCATGAAACAATTTTCAGAAATATATCTGATCAAATAACAGTTTCGACATCTCTCCACAGATTAGGACAAAACAAGGTCACTAGTTAAACCAAGTAAAGGCAAACTGCCAATAGATGTCACCGTGTGTATATGTGTGTTGGGGGTTTGAGTGTGTTGGGTGTGTGGGTTTCCATCAGCAGAACCAAGTGTTTAAAAACACCCAAACACATAACTAATCAGACTGTGTCCATGTATATCCCAGTTCCACGATTGCTAACAACCTGACATTGAGAAAGCCATTTAATTTCTTCATGTCTCTCTTTAACTCATGAGATGGAGCTAGTATGGTTGTTATGATTCATAATAGCTTAAAACATGCAAAGGATAAAACATTACTGGAAGATATTAAATATTTAATAAAGATCAGTTATATGTGAAGTGATTTAAAAAATATCTGACAACTGATAGGGAAGTGGTACCAATCAATTAGAACATGTGACAACCTGTGAACCCTTGCTTAATACAAGCCCCGTGACACACACACAGATGTCTGTATATACAGTGTATGTGCATACAAGGTAAACTGAAATGAATTGACACTTTCAAATCTGTATTACTCAAAAAGTAAGTTAGACATGCCCTGAGTTGTAGAAAAATCTTTTTGTGCATCTAGGGATTATGTCAAGGAAGTTCTCCAAGTAATAGCCAAAGTGAGTCAGCTCTCACACACATTCTGTGAAGTGATTAAAGATGGAATACTACCGTTTTCAGAAGCTGCAGGTCCTGACAGATACAGATAATGTCAAGCCATACAATATCTGCTCATATTATCAGAGTCTTAGAGAAGGAGAAGATGACTTTGCAGATCATCTTACAATGACGAGGCTACTTTTATTTTTTTTTCCTTTTTCAGCAGACAAAAGAATGTTTCATTGCCAGAGGAGGCAATGAAAATGAACATGTCATTACTGGACATGTAAGGTGTTCATCAACATACAGGTCAGTGGTCTGTGTTACACTTGTTTTTGTTTGTTTGTTTTGTTTTGTTATTTTGCAGAAAACTTGATAGAGTGATTGCATATCTAGACTTGTTGATAACGTATTTATTTCCCTTCTCCCTACACCCACAGAAAGTCTCTGACAACTTCATTATCCAACAGAATGGGGTTCTGTCTTGTTTTCCTTATGATGTTGAGTTTTCTAATGAACATCCTCTGTGTGGGTGATTTGTTCATTCTGTTCAAAACACTGACCACTTTCCGGACTTGCCAGATATCACATTTCAATGACTTCTTATTTTTATAGATTCTTGCTTTTACCACATCTTCCTTTGAGCCTTGAGGAAATGAAAGCCTCTATCATGGCTGTGATTTCAACCACTAATAGTGTCTTATTTCAAAGGATCTTAGATGACTTACACTATAGGAGTGACGCTTACCATGGGATGTACTGAACATAACAGAAATAACCCTGAGAAATTAGTTTTAACTTGTTTGTTTTAGGTATACACTGATTTTCCTAGTAAACTGCGTAATACGTTTTGATGTTCTTCAGGTAATAAGCCTTCTATCACTGACTACTCTGATGGTGACATTTCAAAAAATTCTCCAGTAATTGATTTGACAGTTATTTATCGAGAATTCCTCCATGCCATCTTTCAGAATTTTTTTCTCGAAATATTTCTGGCCAGAGATAAGGCACTCAAGAGAACTCACCACAGGAATTGTGTGAATCATCAGTGCTTAAGTTTAACCAAAAAAAAAAAAAAAAACCTTGCCTTGGTTTTGAGCCTGTTCCTAAACCCTGTTTGCTAAAGAGTATGATTTGCTCTCTCTACAGCACCAATATGAAAATTCCAAATTAAAATAAACACATAAACAAGGCTTGCTGAGTCTTATGAGTTATTTCATAAATACCAAATGTCAATTCTAGATGATGTTTTTCTTCATTGTGTTACAATTTGATAAATTCCATCTTAAAAAAGAATTACACTTTTTGTTGTGAGCCACATGGGAAGTCCAAGAATCACTCTTTTTGGAAAAATATTTGCCATGGAGTGGGCAGGGTTCTACCTTATTTTGAAGTCTTATCAATTACTCAACATTGCTTTAAACTACATTAATACTAAATTGACACTGAGAAGTCTAATGAAATATCCACTCCAATACATATTGCATTGAATCAGAAATAAATTCAGAGTAAATGTCTCTAGAGCATTTTTAGAATCACATGAAAGACAAATTTCAAACAAACAATCTGGGAGATTTATAATGAAATCTACTTGAGAATAAAACCATAGAAGAGTGACGATATTCTAAGGGTTCAGTCAAATCCTAAATGACATAAAAGTTTCCCTTTGAGGAAGTCCTAGAGTGTTATCCTCTTAGCCCTTAGAGAAAACGTGGATTAATGCAAGACATAAACATGGATGCCCAGACTGAATAAGCAAATGGCCCCATCTATAACTGCTGCGACTTAAGAACTCTGAGCAAACTTTTACAGAAGGAAATCTCAGAGGTTTGGTGTTACTCTTAGCTGACTCAAGTGATCCAAGTTATCTTCAACAGAGCAACACTCCTCTGCAGTGTCACACAAGTGATTGATAAGTAGGCACGCTGTATCCATAGCATCAAAAATCCTGGGAAATTTTCTGGCAAACTGCAAACTGGGACTTAGATCAGGGCACTTTCTTCTTGTATGTAGAATCACCACAACAGATAGACATTCAGAAAAGCATTACTCAGTGCTGTGATTTTTAGCAAATATTTAGAGTGCACATTAGCATAACAACTACAGGCGATACTATACCAAAAAAAAAAAAAAAAAAAAAAAAAAAAGATGTCATCATCCCAAGGGAGAAGGAAAATAGTGTTTGTTAATTACCTATTGTGTGCCAGGAACTGCACCAGATCCTACAATCAACTCAGCAGCATGAGAAGTGGGAAATATGTGTATTTTTAGGCATAAGAAAACCAAGCTTAGACACTTTGCTTTTAAATAATAGGATATTCAATTCAAACTTTTTCAAAGCAGAAAAACAACTAGAGGGCTCATACAGAAGGAATTCTAGAACCAGTTAATTACAGCTAAAACTTTCTCTATGGTAATATAACCATAATTCATTTTTTTCTTTAATCTTTTGGCTCTGACATCTTCTGTCTTGATTTTAGATCTAGGCTTCATGTGGTGTGCAAATAACCGTAGTAGCTCTCAGTTCTCTAGTAAAAATATACAAAAAGCAGAAGCTTTTCTCAAAAGTCTCAGCAAAGTGCATATTAGATGGATTCTCAGTGGGTTACATGCTCATATTTGAACTAATTATTTTGGCCAGAGGGAAACTGGGGATTGATTCGACTATGTCTCTGTCAGGTACTCTATCTGGCCAATTAGTAAGTGAAAAAACTTATGCAAAAGGTTGGACTCAAGAAGAAGGCAGGATGAATCCTCAGCAGACACATGAATGTGCTTGGAATCACACTGCAGTGAATGGTAGAACCTAAATTTGAATCCATGTCCTTAGAGTTTCAAAGTATGAATTCTTTAAAAAAATTTTTTTATTAACTGGGGTGATATGCAGTTTGGTTGGAAAGTAAAACAAAATCTATATTCAGTTTCCTATTGGAACCTGGGATAGTGTCTGGCATATGAATAGTTGACACTTAATACAACTGTAGGGAAAAAATAAATGTAATACCACTTGATGTGAGGTTGAATGCCTTCAACAAGAAGTCATTTCTGAGGAGAGCATTATCCTAAATACAAAGGCATCAAAAAAGATGAATGAATTTGAGAGTGTTTGAGTTTGGCCAGAAGTTGATATAAAGGAAGGGGATTTAAGTCAGAATCAGAAAGACTCTTTAAACAACAGGAGTAGTTAAGTGGAAACCGCAAAGTACAGATTTTTCTCAGCTTACAATGGGGTTATGCAAGTAAACATTGCAAATCAAAATGCATTTAATACACCAAACCTATCAAACGGCAGAGCTTAGAACAGCTGGCGTTAGATGGGCTCAGAACACTCACAATTAGCCAAGAAGGCAAAATCATCTAAAAGCTTATTTTGTAATCGTGTTGAATATCTTATGTAATTGAATACTATACTGAACATGAAAGGCAGAATGGTTGTCTGGGTGCAGGACTGTAGTAAGTGTATGGGTCGTTTACCCTCAGTGATGGAGGGGCCATTGCTCAACATCACTGGTGACGACCCTACCCTATATCACTAGCTGGGGAAAAGGACAGCATTCGACCTATGATTTCTGCTTAATTCATATCATTTCCATACCATCTAAAAGTGAAAAAAATCATAAGTCGAACCATCATAATTCAGTCTGGTTCAAATTGGCTGGACCACTGGGTGCATGCAGGACAGCTTAGGAGATAAGCCTGTTAAAGGAAGTGGGTTCAAAACAGTGTAGACAATCTGTAGGCAATAGAAAGACATTAAGGTTGTTGTTGCTTTTGTTTTTTTCCAATGCAGAGTTGTATCACCACAGCTATAAAGTTGGGGGAAAAATCTAGTGGTTCTGTGAATTGACGTATGGAGAAAACAAGTATAGAGAGACAATAAAAGGTGAAATGCATTAGCAAGGTGAGAAATGAGAGGACTCAGTTGAGGGCTGTGTCTAGAGACCTGGGAAGAAGAGATTAATAAACTTACAAAGTTAGACAAGAGCAGAGAACAAAAACGAGTGCAGGGTCGGCAGGAACTGTAGACACCACACCACATTTTTCTCTGTTCTTTCTGATATCATTTACGCCTGAAAGAGGCAAATCCAACTGATCCAAACATTATTAAATACTGTGCTAAAGGTTCCAAAGGAGCTCACGAGCTAGCTTACAACTTAGATCCGTGTAAGTCTTAACGACAAGTGAGAAATAGCAAAAAATTCAAAATGCCAAAGGGACTCCAATTAGGGACATGAGAATACATTTTATAAAACGTGTTTTTGAAAGAACCCTTGAAGCGTTTACTAGGTGGACATGGAAGAAACAAGACATGCTGTACATAAATGCAGATTGGCACGAAAACCTGTGTAGGTCTGTTGTGAGGAATGGAGTTTTGCTATAGCAGAGGTACACAGAAGCCAGAGAAGGGGATGTTTTAAAGGTGACTTTAGGATAATTTGTAGAGCACATTTGTTGTTAGGTTTCGCCTGGAAAGTGAAAAAAGGACTTGAATACTATAATATATTGAGCGCTAAGACAGTGAATTTAGACAGAACTAAGTTTATAGCTGATTCCAACACTTATTAGTTAAGTGATTCACCATATTCAGAATAGGGATAAAAATTTATGTAGCTGCTAGTTTTAAATGAGACAGTGCATAAAAGTTCTTAGCACACTGTCTAGTATAGAGTAAGTGCTCAATGTTTCTTAATTACTATTAGCATATTGTAAAGTAGCCATAGTAATAAGAACAAAAACTACAACTAAACAAGCAACCTGAAGACTGGATATGATGCAATAACTCAGACGTGACTTTAGAAAATCAGACTGTAGCTTCCATTATTAAAATAAGAAATTTATAGAGAATCATTTTGAATGACTATTGCAGGTAGGACAAGAGGAAAGCTAAAAATTACTGATGAAACTATTAGACAGTATGGACAAATGGTAGTATATTTCCTGCATTTTCAGTAAACTTCCCATATACCTGGCCCACTTTTCCTTAGTATAGTCATTCATCTATTTCTTGCTAAAATTCCAGCTCTTGATTTATTTCTTTATATGCCTTAGGAAATCATTTTGGAATTTCTCATAATAAAATGAATCTCTTTATTTGTGTTACGGACCTGCAATAAAAATGAAAGGTCATTGTTTATATTTTATTTGTATAAATACAAGAAGGAAAACTCTTTACCTGATGAATTTGCAATTTCAATAATGACTGTGAATCAGAAGAAAAAATATATCTCCCTCCTATAAATCCAAATATTATGGTGATTCAAAAAGTGTTTTCAAGTATTTAAAAATTTTTAAAGGTGGTAAAATGGACCACTTTGAAAGTAGATAGGTAGAATTGCCTAAGTGATTATCAAAATATCTTAATTTCTTGTTGATGGCACACAGATTGGATTCACAAAATTAAAAAAATGTATTAAATAGGTAAATGTTACTCTATTTTCATAAGGTAGCTGCTAATGATGATACTAATACAGTATATTTCTTAATTCACAGGACGTAAAATATTGTTATAAAATAATGTACATCTCAAATGATCGTTGCCAAATGGTTTATATTTCACTCGCTTCTATTTATTAAAAAATCGTTTGTGTCTAACAACACCTCTTTAAATTAGATTTCATTACTTCCCAGTGTGAGTAAAACTTTGGATAGAAGTAGAGGTTTTTATATCCAAAACTGGCAAGCATATTAAGGCCATAAGATGAAATCAGGAAGGCAGTCAATATTAAGATATATGTATCAATGATCTAGTAAATATTTCTTAGCATCATCTTTCTATAGAAGCTAATAATTTATGTTTGAGTTATTTTCATATATCAATTAAGTGAATTTGGTTAATGTTTTTAATTAAAAATTATTCAGGTTTCAAAATATTCAGTGTATTTGACAGAAATACAGCAAAGTTTTTAAGCCAAATTTAAACAACATATACTAAAATGAAAACCATAAGTAATGTTTCCTATCAAAATTGATGAATAACCTTGATTTACATTATTAAGGATAATAATATAGGTGATTTTAGGGTTTTCTTGGTATAGTTACACAAATCAGCTGCTAATTCCATATTATATGCAAACTCTGACTCCCTTTTGCTTCAAAGAAGCTAAAAGCTATATTTATATATCCGAAATTTCATAAGCATAAAAATAAGTTTCTACATCATGGCAAAAAAATAAATTACTATAAATTTAGGCTGTTCTCCTTGAAAATCAGTTTTCAGTAGAGAAAAAAAATCTATAATTTCATTACCCCTCCCCTTCTCAAAAAAAAATAAAAGAAAGGTAATGTTTCTGCAGCATAGGAAAAAAATTCAATGAACCTCTCAGTTCAAACAAAAAAAAAAGATGTGATTTTAAGCATATCTTACACAACAGGCAATTGTAATAATCATTTAAGGCAACTATCATTTTATTTCCTCTGAAGCTATTTCTGTTCATTTTGTAAGGCCTTTATACCCTACACCATGCTGGTGTAAACATCAAAGGCTAAAACCCAGGCAGTCTAATGTTTATTGTTAATAGCATTTTTTTTGTTTTGAAGTATAGTTGATTTACAAGGTTTCATTGTGTTAATTTCTGCTGTACAGCAAAGTGATTTCATATATACACTCTTCTTTTAATATTCTCTTCCATTATGGCTTATCAGAGGACACAATATAGTTTTCTGATCTATTCAGCAGGGCCTTGTTATTTTTGCACATAACATTCTTAATATACTCAATATGGTTATGCTGACTATGTCTCTTCATGACTAATGACAGCTTTGACTTAGGAGGTTTCTCCAAATATCTGCTAATTTGGTGGGTTTTTCTGTTACAGTTAAATATAAAGGCACTCTGACATCCTTTTCATGCACTTCAGTTTTGCTTGAACCAAATCTTGAAGAACTTTAAAACTTAACATCTTGCTGCATGATTTTTTCCAAAAAGGAAGCAGGAGATAGAACACAAGTGCATGTTCACAAAGTAAGAATTCTTAAAGGGGAAAAAGGATGCATTTGTCCAGATATTCTTTGATTAATTCACAATAGCTAATTTCTTTTTCCTACATGGATAGCCATAGTGAGGCTACAGCTGCAGATTTACAACTAAATTAAAATGGAACAAAATATTAATCAGGTGGATTCACAGTGAGTAGTTTTCATAGCCACAAAAATCACTGTAAAGACAGAGATGATCAATGCCATCAATGGCCCATCTAAAGACACCGCCTCCACTGGTTTCCATTTAAAATAACTTTGCTAATAAGGCAAAATAATAAAAATTAAAAAAGAGAGAGAAAAGAATCTGATGTCCATGAGAAATAAGCACTATAGTCACATTCACAGAAACTTTCCAAACTGTTCTTCTGACTGAAATCATTAATTTAGGCATGTGTTCTCAAAGACATAATTATTTATTCAATAGCATTGCTTTGTCAAGCCAGAGTATGAGTCTTTTATTCAAAAGGGATATTTGGGGTATGATACTTGTATTTAAAGTTTTAACATTTTAATAAAACATTTTTTCAAGAAAAATTCATGAATTCATAAAATTTTATGCTATGGTAAAGTAGATTGTCTTCCTTCAAGAAAAAAATAATATATCAACTTAAAGATAGAATCCAAAACCTCAACATTCATTTATTTTTGTATACACATTCTATGAGAATCAATTAATGCCTTAGCTGCTTGACTCAAGATATATGGTTTAATCTATTGAATATATGTATGAAATGGGTCCATTTTATGCACATCAGAAATTGCTTAACTTCTCAGGATGAACTCTGCCTCGCCTCTTGTATTGCATTGTATCATAACTTGTGATGTATTTCTTCATTCATCTTGTTATCTGAGTCTGTTTTTACTACCAAACAAAGAAACTCAAGTAATCTAGGCAGCCATATAGTTTCTTGCTTAGGGTAAAATAGGTTTGATTAGCCATTTTCAGCCAAGTCCCCAAGCATAAGTGACAAAGGGAAAAAGCATGTGGAAATGTGCTCTGTATGTATCACAGCTATCTTATAAGGAAAAGACTGGGTCCTGACAAATGGATGGCCTTGTGATTTACTGAACACCTTGAAGAGTTAGCGTTAAGAACCTCTGAGGGAAGAAGCAAGAGCTATTTTACTTTGCATAATAAACTCAAGTGGCAGATCTGCAATGTAGAGTGTTTCTAATTACATGTTATTAGTGCTCCATTGATTTCTTCAGTGAAGTATGCCAAAGAATGAATCTAGTTAGAGGCTTAGGGTCTACTAATAATACCTGTGCAAAACTTTTCCCCTTTTTTTCTTTGGCTGCACAGGTGGCATGTGGAAGTTCCAGGGCCAGAGACTGAACCCATGCCACAGCAGTGACCCAAGCCACAGCAGTGACAATGCTAGATCCTTAACCTACTGAGCCACCTGGGAGCTCCAAAAACTTCTCCTTTTTTTAAAATAATGAAACCTTATATTTCAAATATAGTTTGCTTTTATATCCAACCTTGTTTTCCATACAAGGAAAATATTACACAGTTTATATGGTATAGTAACTTAAGTGAATATTCTGTCAAAAGAAGAACTAGCCTATTTGGTTTCTCAGCTTTGAGCTCTTTTCTTCCGGGCTCGGATAGAGCCTGTTAATTTAAGGCAGAGACTAAGTAGGGAAACAGATAACACTTTTTTAACTCAAGATATAATAAAGATAACAAACTGAACACACACAGGGCTGCAAGCACTCAGTGCTTTTTCTGTCTAAGCATTTTACACTCAGTGTGCTAAAGAAGTTTGAAAGTACTGCTTAAAATAAAAGCAAATCCAGTAACCATAATGAGAAAAGAATGGCATTATAGGTCAAAACTCAAAGAGAATAGTGTGTTGACATCTTGAGAAATAGGATAATGAAAGTTATCACGTGTTTATATAAAAGCTTTGCACCCATGTAACAATGCTGGAAGGTTTGCCAACATATGTATATGCACACACACACTTAAAAGTACTTAATTTGCTTAATAAGTCATTTTGTGGGGGGAATTAGCATAAAAGAATGAAGGGAGCAAAGAAGAATTGAATCTCACTGATTTTTGACTTTGCTAGATCTTTACCCAGGAACCGTTTTTGGAAATTATTTTCATTTCTGCTTATCAGCCTGATAGGATACTTGTCCTAAAAGGGTGTTAAACAACTGATATTTTCCATTTCTGATGTGCTTGAGTTTCAATGTTACCAGACAATTTCAGTGCTTAAACTGTCTCCATACACCTGGCCTGTCCATGAATCAAGTCACAAGGGCAGAGTTGTCTTGATATATGGGCAGCCATATATATAATTTCGCTTTAACAGATTTGATAAACTGTGAGGCAGAATGATATACTTTCACTTTCACTTTCACAGAATGTTTATTTTTCCCTTGGAGAAGCTTTATGGAAACATATATCAAACCCAACCCCTTCTTAATCATTTTCTTGCTGTAATTTATAAAGGAAAAGGAGGGCTATTAGAACTCTCCCCAGACTATGAGAATGGTGCCTGCTGCTTGTCATTGCATTTCTCTTCATCCCTTAAGTGGAGGCAAAGCCATTGGTTGTGTAGGGATTATGGCAAATCTGACCCTGGATAAACCTTTAACCCCTTATTGCCGTACTTTTGGTTCCTAAAAGAGTGCCTTCAGTTATGCTTGTTCTTTCCAAGAATAACAATGAGATCCACTCCCCAAAGGATTCCTGAACCACCCAATTGGAGATTTCTTTGGAACCAACATCATCTCCAGGTAGGTGTTGGGGAAGACAGGAGTTTCTCAAGGAAACAGTTGGAATATCATTTGTCTATTTGTTTGTTTTGTTTTGTTTAGCAGGTCAAGTCCAGAGGAAGACAAAAATGTGGGAACTGACATTTTCAGATTTTTATGTAAGTGCCTGTTACTTTCAAGGTCCCCTGTCACTATGATTTACAGGCCTACTCTATGCATTGTGTTGCTGATCCTGTAATCATTGATTGAAATATATACAGAGACACACACCCACACACACACACACCCTAGCAACTACAACCATAATTTTAAGACACTACATAATCAACCAGTTATCCAACTATTCCGTTTCCCTTTCAATAAACAGGAGTGCTTTGAAGGTAGATTTCAAGAGAAATGTAACCCAAAGAAACAGGAGAACTATTTTGAAATTCTAGGCAATAATATCAAATGGTGATGTTGGGGGTAATTAATTTCAAGAGTAGGCACGCATTACAAAGCATCTCAATACAGTTAGCAATACTCTTACCTTTCAATTTACAGAATTAATCCTGGGTTAGACACATAAATCAGAAATGATTGCCTTCTTGTATTTACCATAAGCATCCTCTGTGCCAATTGACACTGGCCTACTTGAACTTGATGGGATTAAACCTGTCCCTAGTTGCACTCCAATTCAGTTGTCAAGAAATGGGAGAGGCATGATTTGCAGATGTTACAAGGGTCAGACTGTAACACAACATATCTTTTTCCATCAGCTGACACCTGTTTTAAATTGTATCAAAGGTCAGTGCATTTTTAAAAGGATTTCTACTTACAGCTCTTAATAGCCCAAATGTTAGCTATACAGCTATATCCTTGTGATCTAGGTGAAAATACCTTGCTATTAATATTTTGTCTTACCTCCCAAATGTTTTTATCCATGATATTGCAAAGTTCAAAGAAAGATTTCTGCTAATTTTTGCACTATTGTAGCTTCACTTTCTGATCCTCTTAGTCACTTGCACTAAGTGTTATCGAGTTTTCCTGCTCTGAACCATACTGGTCCCACTTTCATCCCCCCATTACCAAAAATTGTTTTGGCAGAATTAGCTAAGATTTTTCAAGGGATTTCCAGTGGAATTGTTTCTTCACTCATTGCTCTACCCAGCCCCCCCACCTCATTAGTTTCCCTTCCTGGCCCATCACTTTTCCTCTGCTCCCTAACCTTTACACAGAATTTTTTTAAAATATGGTAACATGATGAATTACTGCCAAACCTATTGCTTTTCACCTCTTGCGGGTAAATATGAGTAGTATCTGCACAGTAAGTCAGAATCTTTACATATATTACAATACGAAATTGACATTTAAAATTTTCCCTCTTTAGAATGGCATTAAAAATAAAACAATTATGTAGATGTCCATTCTTTTTGAGATTTAGTTGCTTTGTTGTTTAACCCAACTATCATAACACAACCATTTTTCTGAGAAAATAAACTTATTTTTAAATTACTTTTTAATTTGTCTAAAAAATTTGATAACAAAAATCATTAAATCCCCTGCATTAGCCATATTGTAAAAAATTTTAAGAGTAGTACAACTATAACATTATTGAAATATATCTATTTACATGTAATAATATAATAAGCTAGTTCTTTGGATACAAATTATAAGTAGAACAATGAAACATTTTGCTTTAAATTTGTATTTTTAGGAGTACCTGTCGTGACTCAGCAGTTAATGAACCCGACTAGCGTCCATGAGGATGAGAGTTGGACCCCTGGTCTTGATCAGTGGGTTAAGGATCTGGCGTTGCTGTGAGCTGTGGTGACGTGGCTCAGATCCACGTTGCTGTGGCTCTGGCATAGGCTAGCAGCTACCCTTAGCCTGGGAAATTCCGTATACCATGGGTACAGCCTTAAAAAAAAACTTAAAAAATGTAGAGTACTCGATTAAAATATTAATAAAATTATCATTTCAATTTTTGTAACATTAAATAGACATAATGGTCTTCTGAGAATTACACACACATTTTCAATTTTAAGTTACTTTTAAGTTACCTATCTAGATATTTTTTCACATAGAAGATAAAATTCAAAATTGAAAATCTTTAATACGACTTTTTTTTTTTTTTTTGCTTTTTAGAGCCACACCTGCAGCATATGGAAGTTCCCAGGCTAGGGGTGAAATCAGAGCTACAGCTGCCGGCCTATGCCACAGCCACAGCAACTCAGGATCCAAGCTGCATCTGCAACCAACACCACAGCTCAGAGCAAGACCAGATCCTTAACCCACTGAGCAAGGCCAGGAATTGAACCTGCATCCTCACGGATCCTGGTTGGGTTCGTTAACCACTGAGCTACGAAGGGAACTCAGAAATGTAAATTTCTCATGCTTTTACAAAACATACTCCTTTTGTAGTGAACAATCTCTTCAATTTTAAAACTATGTTTCATTATTGGTTCATAACTTGTTGAAATATAAAGCTTTGAAGGAAATTCTCTACAAATGACATATGAAAAATGTGTCTATTTAATAAACATTACCAGTTAACTGAAATGACAATAAATTACTAATGTGAAAAATACATCATTTATTAAATATTCAATGGACCTATTTTTGTAAAAACTATCAGAAGAAATAAAAAGTTCTATTCTTACTTGAAAGCAAACTTATATAATTGTAGATGATTAAATTCATATGTTTCAAAAACAACATAAAGCAATTTGTGTTATTACCAAAATTTCAAGTAACTAATATTTTCTTTAAATATTTGAGAGGTGGATAAACCAACTCACATTTGGGTATATTAAAAAATATATATTATGCAATTTTAACAGTAAATTTTCAAAAACAAACTTTCAGTCAGTAAGTATTCTGTCAATCCTTTTTGGAAGCTCTAGAACTACTGGGGAGGGAGTAGACATACAGAGAAAATATTAGTTACTTGAAATTTTCTTAATAACACAAACTGTCATCTTCCAGGAGGTTCATTTAGTTAAAATCAATTGTGTTCACAATCAGGGCTCAGCGTCGAAAGACTTAAAGTATGAGCCACATCTGTGACCTACACCACAGCTCATGGCAACGCAGGATCCTTAACACACTGAGCAAGGCCAGGGGTCTAACCCCAACATCATGGATACTAGTCCAGTTCTAAACCCACTGAGCCATGATGGGAACTCCAAAGCACTCTATATTTCAGATACCACCTTAAGTGGGACCATTTTGAGTTCATATGCTGATTCTTTCAGTCTCTGAACTATGATGGTGCCTGCAGTTAGACTTAAAAATAATTACTCTGAAGCGAATAATTTTTAAATATGCTGCATTTTCAAGCAGTTCTACTTATTTTCCACAAAAAATGTAATAATCGTGACTATATCATGGTTTTTTATCACTTTATTGCTGAGTACATAATAGGCATTCTGAAAATAATAATTGAATGCTTGACAAATATATTTAATGCTTTGAAAACATATATATGGCTGCACAAAGAACCATTTATATATAATACCCGACCATGAGCCACAATTCTTATTTATAATCTCCCTTTTTATTTTTGCAAGTTGAATTTTGCACTCTTTCAGAATTCTTGCAACTCCAACTTTTAGGCAGGATAATTTTCAATTTAATTCAAAGGAAACAAATATACACAAGAACCGAATAATGACTCATGTAACATTTGAAGCAGTTCCCCGTCATCCAATTCCTTGAAAAAGAGAATCAAATGTGAGTTTGCTTCAGATTCACTAATATTGCCAAGCAATACTTTAAATATTTTTCAATGAATCATCAAGATACATATAGTATTAGATATTGTGAATATCTTCTTATAAGCATTTAAACCATTTCTGTGAAACTTTGGAGTGATGTCTTTATAAATTATTACTTTTTTACCTCTTGTAAATATACTGAGAGGCAGAACACAACATCATGTTTTCTGAGAGTGCAAACCTCAACATAACATTTCAGATTACTATACTCCCTGATACAATCTTATATTATTTTCTATGTGGGCAAAAATGATTCATCAATTTTATTATAATGTATTGGATAAATTTTGACACAAGTGGCTCTCTACTCTGCAAAGAGCTCAGGCCAAGTTCAAATGCCAACATTTTGCAAAAGCTAGGTAAGAAGACCTTAATGATAATTTGCACAAATAGTAATTATAAAATTGATTTTAAAATGCAAATACAGCTTTATAAATTCTATTAAACATGAAAGGAGATGCAAGACAGGAAATTTATCACTAATGTTGATAAATAAATGTTCATTGAGCAGGAGAGACAAAGCGAAATCATGTGCAATGATGTGTGTATTCTCTGTATAACTGATTTTTTTTCCTTGGGTGATTTCTCATGGCTTTTTCTCAAAATTAGAGAGAAACCTGAAAGTAGATGGTCATATTGGTGCTTACCTCATGTGGGTGATGAGGAGTGTGGTAGCGGGAATGAAGAAGTCATCCACGCGGTCAAATTGCTTCCCCACCGGCTGGGTGTGGATGGTGTGGTGTGGCACGTCCCCACTGGCCAGCGTTATTACCTAAACGGAATATCATGTTTAGATCTTTGCTGTGCATGTCCTTAACAGGATCAGGGATGGACTAAGTCTCTGACTCTTTATTTCCACCCTTAGAATTAGTATGTTCTAAAGCAAATTGGAATTCTGTAAATATTTGCTTGTTTTCAATGGAGAAACTTCCTTTTCTATAAGGGGAAAAAAACATGGAATTCTCTCATGCCTTGAAGACACTGTGGCGTGGGTTTGATCCCTGGCCCAGGAACTTCCGCATGCCATGGGCGCAGCCAAAAAAAAAAAAAAAAACTTGAAAAAGGTTTTTCTTGAACAATTTCTGTTTAAAATATAGAATATGCATATACAGAAATTGTATTATAAAATATTATAAAATATTATTGTTGTAATAAGAAAAACAAAAACAAGCATATGCATTATGTAAATGAGATACTAGGATCCCTGCTGTGGGGCAGCGGATTAAGGGTCTGGTGTTGCCTCTTGAGGCTTCAGGGGTTTGATCCCCAGCCCAGAACTTCCATATGTTGTGGGTGTGGCCGAAAAAGAAAAAAAAAGGAATCGTAACTTTCTCTATTTTTCTTTCTTCCTCTCCCCTCTTTCTCTCCTTATCTTTCCTTCCTCCCTCCCTTTCTCCCTTCCTTGCTTCTACCCTCCGTTCTTACCTTCCTTCCTTCACTGCTTTATTAAAATATAATTGATCAATAAAAAATTCCCCTTTCTACAGAACAGGGTTGGAAACAGGACGGAAAACTCAAAAAAATAGCATAGGAAAGATTTTTGCTCTTAGAAATCCTAGAATAGACAACATCATATTTTAAAACATTTTCCTTTTATACATTGAAAATAATAGATAGATAAAAGAGCTTAAATGTAGTGAACTTTTCTTTAATTGACTTTTAAAACTTTCTGAGTTCATTAAAGAAAAGTTCACTACATTTAAGCTCTTTTATCTATTATATCCCGTTATGCACAAAATTCTCTCAGTTCTTCCTCCTGATTTCTCAAATCTTCACATTTGTTCTATTGTCCTTGGTGAACAACCGTTGCTCTATGTTAGACTTTAAAGCACATTTCTGCCTTTATTTTACCCCCTTTTAAATCCTTTCTACATATGGTCACCAAATTAAACTTCCTAAACTGTGGACTGTTAAATAGACTTTCCTCCCTCAAACCTGAGTGTCTTCCTTTGGTTTTTAGGACACAAGTACATAGCATTTTTATTTTTAGTTTCTTTTTTCCCTGAAAGGTTATTTTTTCTTCATTCGAAGAAGTGTACTTTCATTGAGCGCCATTGGAAATTACCAAGTTCAAGAAAATAGGTTAATGGTTTTAACGATCAAGATAGGCTCATTTATGTTACACTCAAAAAACAAAACACGAAACAGACAAATCTTTCCATTTTGGTGGCTTAGAAAATAAAGATTTTTGTTTCATGCCTGTTGCTTTCTCAGAGGGCATTAGCAGGATATCTACTGTTTTGGAGGTTTTCATTCTGTTTTCCTTGAGGAAGGAACAGACAGCTACATTGAATATTTCCATTCATGAAAGTCCTCGTTTGCCAGAACTAATCACATAGCCCCACCCAACCAAAAGGAGGGTCCCCATACCCAGAGGAAGAGAGAACCAAAGTCTGTGATAAGGCTTTAAAGACACTATACCTGTTTCACTAATGAGTATCAGCAAGAAAGCTCTCACTGGATTTCAGTGGTTCATAATAATGCCTACAAGACCTGAATAAAAAGTCAATAATGACAAAGGAACTCTCCAAATGTTCCCACCATTAGATTGCTTAGAGGTACATCATCCTCGAAATGCATGTATGTGTATTTGAAATAAATAATAATGCTTAGACTGACCCCAGCAATAATAACACTTACTGAAAACCTGCTATGTGCCAATATATGCTCTAAGTAGTTCACAAGCATCATGGAATTTAATAGTCAAACAACACCATAATGTGTTTTTTGCATCCCAAACTTACTAATGCAAAAGCATCTCACACCACTAAAGGTAGATTAACTGGACCTCTCTTCTCTCTTGACATCATCCTAGGCAGTAAAATATACAAAGCCATTTCCCCAGTTCCTCCCAGTCTGGACTTTGTTCCCTGATGGGTCTTGGTCCTCCTCCTTGCTGGAACTGAGCAAGGAGTGATGAAATGCCAGATTAAGGACAGAGCCCACCGAATGCAAGGACAGAGACTGATCTGTGGTGCACCTTAATCAATAGGCCCCATCTTGCAACAACCCAGCTCATTCGTAACAGCATCCTGCTGCTGGTCTCTGTGTGCGATTACCTTCTGCAGACCCAGAGCTAACACCGCCCACTGTCACCCCATCTGGCTGGAGCCTACTTCCTGGTCAATAGCAGAACCCAAGGACTTGATTCCAAGCTGTTTCCTGGGGATATTTTTTTTCTCTAATTGTGGTGCATTTGAAAAGACACTACATGCAGACTGTAAAACTGTGCAGATAACAGACTCAAGAGTTTTAGATTTTTACAGAGTTTCTTATATTTTCACAGGGCATGCATGTCTTTTAAAAAGAAAAAATAGCTATGATAAATCTTTGAGACTTCATCTGAGAACACTGGATGGAAAAATCACTGTCTTAAATAACTAAAATTATGACAGTGTATGAGTTTTTATTAACTGATTGTAAATATCACAGAAAATAATACATATTGCTTTCAAAATTGTCAGAGATGTATAGATTTAATTATATTCAACATGAAAATACAAAGTAGGGGTTTTAGATCCTTGATAAAATTATTTGCACCTTCAAGGGTAAGTGGGTACCATGTAAGATACAGCACATTATGATTTAATTTTTTTAATTTCAGTTTCAAACTAGCTGAGATTGTTTTTATTCAATGAAATGTTAAAAAGCCCTTATTATATTCATCTATGGGTTAAGATTTCTGAAAGAAAGACATTATTTTGGTTGCCATAAAATTCAGACTTAATTTTACAAATGTAAAATATATATATATATATATTTTTGATGTAGTAATACATCTTACCACATCAAAAAAAGCTACAACTTATTAAGGCTAAATAAGCACTTCCTAGCCCTAATGATCTAGCACAAATCTCTCTCTCCTGTCTGATTTTTCAACATCAGGGCACAGGGATTTTCACTCTAGCAAAACTGAAAGCTTGCCCATGGTTTTGGTTTGGTCAATTCAATTTCTCCAAAGGCAAATCGGTTTCCCTTTTCAAACACATCTTAAATCCCATTTCTTTGGAAGGTATTTCCTGAGAATCCTGTTCAGAGACAATTATCCATAAATAAATTGACATTTCCGCAGAGTCAGGTCTTTCTGAGTAGAAAACCCTGGCAAACTTGGTTAAAGGGAGCAGAAATGCCTGGGAAGCCATAGACAGAGTATTGCCCATGAGATATTTAGAGACTTAATTCATTTGAGCTAATCAATGATGGATGCACCAGGGTACTGGCCTACCTACCTCTCCTCTCCCAGGAGGAGATTTGCATGAGTTCCAGAGTAATCACCTCTATTTCACAGGACAGCATGGGCCTAGGTGCCGGGAACCTAAAAAAAGAATTAGAGCCTCACATCCCAGGATCCTTCACCTGCAGAAGGACTGTGCTGTTCATGCAGGTGACACTAGCCTTTCACCATGTCACTCTGTGGGGAGAATAAACGCTAACATGCTCCAAGGATAAGAAATGATCTGTTCTTTGATCCATAGACTCTGCCTTTCCTGTCCATCTGCCTATTGTCTATATTTTTCTACCTATCTACCTATTCACCTATCTACCTATCTATCCATCTATCATCTAAGTATAAGCTATCTATTTATCTACCTAACAATCATCTATTTATCTATCATTTACAATACAGAAATATGCACACACTCTTCATTTAATATATCTTGCATTTCGTATTTTAAAAGTAACACTCAGTTCCTACATCTTATTTTATATTTTTAGATATGAGATTAACCTTTCACTCCCACCTGGCAAATATTTTAAAGTTCACTGGGTCTCCTTAGCATAATTTTTATTAGACATAAAGAGAAAAAGAACCCATTTTGAGATGGCTGGATACATGTGGGAAACTTCGTAACACTTCTACAAAGAGTCATTATCAAAATGTGTATTTGTATGTAGGTAGACATCTATTTGTCAAGTTCTCATATAAACAATTTCAAAACATAAGCAAATTACACAAAAATGACACCACATCCTCCCCAGGTAGAAACATATCTGCACTTAGATATTAAAATTCTATGTCTGGAGGAAAATGGGGACCTGCTTTGAGACTCTAAATCTCCTGATCCCCATCTCACACGCTTCAACCTCCAGGCCCCATTTTAAAGAGAAGGAAACAAGAAAGCTCTGGTGAAAATTACATGGAGATAGGGAATTGCTGAAAGGGAAATCATACCTTTCATTCCCAATGGCTTCAGCTTTATCCTCATAGATTTTTTTTTTTTTTGCATATAAATCTAATGTTTGGAACAAATAATCTAAAATATTTTCCAAGCAAAAAAGTACTTGAGTACCTACATTATTTTACCCTTGCTATGAAGATCTAGATGTATCAAAAGTACAGTTCTAGTGAAGTTTCCCTGTGGCTCAGTGGGTTGATGATCCCGCATTGCCACTGCAGCATCTCTGATCACTGCTGTGGCACAGGTTCAATGCCAGCCAGTGAACTTCCACATGCCACGAGCATGGCCAAAAATGTCTAGTCTTCAGACGGAAGCTTATCATGGCACAATGGTTATCAATGTCCAGTTAGATATGGAAAGGTTTAAAGACCACAATTTTCCCAAATATGCTGAAGTGTACATACCTGCAGTGTGGGAGAATCTTTTGCCATAGTTCCCCAGCTGAGCACCCAGACCTGATCATGGGATTTGTCGTAGTGTAATTTAACCGGGACAGGGTCCGTGCTTACTGCCTGGAATGAATAAGAGTTGAAAGAGTTTTCAGACTGAGATATTAGTTTAAGACTAGACCAGATATTATGGAGGAATCCCAGAGTTTAGATATCAGATTAAAAATGTATGTTGCCAATTATCTAATTTTCTAAACCTTTATTTGAGTAATTTGGAAATATGATACTTGACTTAAATGTGTTTTGGCATGATTTTCTACAGTCTTATATTAATTCATTACCTATGCAAATTGAGTTGAATGGAGAAGCTCTTTAGAAACTCAAGATATAAATGATTAATATGTGTGTTTTAATCAATCGTTGAATATAGGTGAGAGCTACGTTTATGTGATTAGGTTTTTCTATCCCAATCCTCCTTATGGGATTTGACCATTTATAATGCTAAACTGCCCACAAACTGATATATGGTTTTAACTATTATAACAGAGTACCTAATTTAGTTTCTTTAATGGGAAATCTTAAAGCACAGAAAAAGGAGAAACAATTTTTGGTACCATACTTGATATGGTAAATGTGTTTTTCTGCTAATATTTATAATATTTAGCATTTACTGAAAACAAAACTTCCAGAACACAAATTACTGGCCACGAAGTAATTTTACTCACCTTAATCCCAAGTGATTTATATTACAAGCTAACACCTTTTGAAGTAATTTTCTGTATTAGTTACCTATTTTCTAATTTAATAACATAAAACAAATTGTGTTCAATAAAGCAATTTTTGTCCAATCTTGATAACATTTAATTCTAGAACTCTATTTTATATTTTGGATAATTTCCCAAGACCTAGTTCATAATATAATCTTTTCAGCAGCTTAAAGGTAAACTATAGCTGTTGTTGAACATGTAGACATTCATATTTTAACTAAGACACTGGCGATTTAGTCTTACTAAAGTTTTATTTTTCCCTGAAAAATTGGCCTGTATTTTATCTATTTAAAATTCTCAGTGTTCTTAGATTAGAATTATTGGATTTCTGAAAACACCTATTTAAACATTTCCCTATTAGTGTCCTCATCCTTTCTTTTCGACTAATAGAGCAGGATAATGTTTTGGGTTCAGGTGAGCAGTCATGTTCTCAGGGAAGAGAGACCACTGGGCAAGAAGCAGGATTTAACCCTATGACTAATCTTATTCACTTTTTTTGCCTTTTTTTTCTTCCTTTTTTTTTTTTTTTTTTTTTTTTTTTTTTTTTTTTTTTTTTTTTTTTTTTTTTTTTTTTTTTTTTTTGCTTTTTAGGGCCACACCTGTGGCGTATGGATGTTCTCTGGCTAGGGTTGAAATCAGAGTTGTAGCTGCTGGCCTATGTCACAGCCATAGAAACTCGGGATCTGAGCCACCGCTGTGACCTACACCACAACTCCTAGCATTGCTGGATCCTTAATCCACTGAGTGAGGCCAGGGATCAAACCTGAATCCTCATGGATACTAGTAGGGTTCCTAACCCGCTGAGCCACAACAGGAACTCACTTTTATGCCTCTTTGACAGATTTAAGCCAATGACTAATCTTATTCCCTTTTGACAGACATAAATGTCCCAGCCTCTCTAGAGGTTAGAGGTGGTCACATGGCATTTCCTAGTTTACACGTTGTAAAGATTAAAATGATGGATGTTTTCTGAGAATGATACTGTATTTCCATCCAAAGAAAATAGCTGGGGAGACTTCCATCCCCCACAATTTCTCTTTCTTCCTGCTTTGATTGAATGCTGTCATATGAGGATAATAAGCCTCAATTTCCAAGGCCATTTTGAGGTCAGGAAACAATACGCTTAAGCAAGAAAAGCCACCACTATGAGGATTCAGGAGGAGAAAAATGAAAGGTGACTGAATTCTTCATAATAACATCGAGTTGTTGCACAAACCCAGCATAACTATCTCGAGGCTTGATGTTATTTGGGATAATTAAATGGTTCTAATGCTTGAGAAATAGCTAGTCTGATATTTGGTTAATTGTACTCAAGAGAATGCCAGATGTTTCCTTTCAATTCTTCATGTACTGATCAATAATTTCAATGGTTATCTAGCAAAAAAAAAAAACCACTAATCATTATGCTAATAACAAAGCAGTAAGATTCCATTGACTTTTCATATGCTCCCCTTTGGATGTTAAACTTGATCTAAGTATGATTATAATGTCAGTCTATTTTGCATGCTATTTAAAATGGAATAATCGTTAGGACTTTGAAATGTCACAGATAAAACAGTTCAATAGCACAACAAAAGCATCAATAACAAAGGCCTCATGGATATTCAGTTGTTAGGATACAGTTATAAAAAGAGCAAAGATCCTTAGAGAACTTTAAACAGTAAGCAAAAATTTGAATGAAAATTTTCAGTCTGCCAACTTTCATATAAGGTTCTTTCCTTTCACCAGGACCTTTCATAAATATTATCTTATAAGGGCATACCACCATCTTTAGGTTCTGTTAATATCCACATAAAATGGGGTAAGAAAACGGAGAACCCGTCTTAACCAGGAATCAGTCATCTGTGATCAGTGGGTCTTGGGTTGAGTCTGTGACCCTTCCCAAAGTGGGAACCTCCCTACCATGAAAGATCACAACTACTAGTTGATAGTTTTATTCCTGACAATATCTGGATATGTTGTCTTCCTATTTACGCTTCACGGATAAGAACCATTCTTTGCCTCTTTTTTTTTTTTCTCTCTTGGACTGTGAAAAGAAACTCATGGGCTCCAAATACAACCAGTGTCATTTGCAGAAGCAGTACAACCCCACGAGGAAATCACTGAAAGGAAGAATGCACCACGCTTAGGGGCACATATTCTGAAGCTGACTTCCAATTTTAGTGTCTTCACACACATTTTGATAATAAAAACCACAACCACAATAATAATAATCATACCCCGGTAAGTTACTAACCAAGTCTGTGGCTGAGTTTCCTCTATAACCAAATGAAGAGGGTAATAAGGCATGCTTCAAAAGGTTGCTGTGAGTATTAAGTGAGGTTGTAAATACAAAGATGTGACGGGTGAATGTTAAACACTGTGGAAATCCCACTACTGTTAGAAAAACTAACTGAACTAGAGGTCTTTTCATGATATCATCATCGTGTTTTAAAGATGCAACACTGTTATTTAGCAAATGAAGAAACTGAGCCCTAGAAGAGGCTTTACTTTAAAAATTAAGAGTTTTTGTCCTGGAAGAGGTTACAGGCCAGAGGGTGAAAGAATCACTTAAAATAACCTGATGGAAGTCGCAAAATAAAGATATGGACCAAATGTCCCAGAAGTTCAGAGGAAGACGTAAAGAGCTGGATGAGAGAGGGGGTGGGGTATACACTGATTGTGCCTTAAAGTAGGAAATATTTTTTTAATAAATAGGAAGGCAGAGATGATTTTTTAAAGTTAATTTATAAGAATAAGCTCCGGGAGATGTCAGGAATCAGTTCATGATCGATCTCCTTTAAATAAATCAAGATATATGTTTACGAAAGAAGATGATACCAATTGATTTTCAAAACATCTTCAGAATTTGAAAGCTGTTCAACGTCCTCCAGAATTTGTGAACATTTTGTCTTCTAGCAGTTCGTAGTTCGGGTATTAAATTTGGTTAATAACTAAATTAGTCTTTGGTTATAAAAGCTCACTAGAAACGAAAAAGACATGCAGATAAAAATGTGGTACCTCATAGTGGTTTTGATTTGCATTTCTCTAATGAGGAGCAATGTTGAACATCTTTTCATGTGTTTATTTGCCATCTGCATGTCTTCTTTGGAGAATTGTCTGCCTAGATCCTCTGGAGAAAAAGGATCCCTATTACACTGTTGGTGGGAATGCAAATTGGTGTAACCACTGTGGAAAACAGTATGGAGATTCCTCAGAAAACTCAAAATAGAATTATCATTTGATCCAGCAATCCCACTCCTGGGCATCTATCCAGAGGAAATCATGACTCAAAAGGACACATGTACTCCAGTGTTCATTGCAGCACTCTATGCAACAGCCAGGACATGGAAACAACCTAAATGCCCATCGACAGAGGAGTGTATAGGGAAGATACGGTACATACACACAATGGAACATTACTCAGCCATTAAAAGGAACGAATTACCAACATTTATAGCAACATGGATGGACTTAGAAATTATCATGCGAAGTGAAACCAGTCAGACAATTAGACAGCAACACCCAATGCTACCACTTACAGGTGGAAGCTAAAAGACACAATGAACTTACTTACAGAACAGAGAATGACTCACAGACTTTAGAAAACCTTGGTTTTTCAAATAAGACAATCTAAGGGGTGGGGGGATGCACTGTGGTTTTGGGATACAAAAATCTATAAAATTGACTTGTGATGATTTATGTATACCTATAATTGAAATAAAATCCATTAAGAAATAAAAAAATGAAGAAAAGTACATCTGATATACTTTATTTGGAAAATGTTTAACTCCTAGAAAAATCTATTTACAAGTTTTCAAGTGTGCAGCTGTAACATGTTCTACAGAGGGAAAATTTAATGGTTTTCAGCAATAAAACCATGTAACAATGAAAAAAATATTTCCAAACAGTTGTCTTCAAGGATGAACTTGCCTTAAACCAAAGTTTAGTCAAAACCCAGATATTGTCCTATTTAAATTAGTCAACTTTTGAAAGGGATAAAGGACAGGTGTTGGATTTAATAAAATATCTGTTAGTTCACTTTGGATATTACTTTGAATGATCGGTCAATTTAGACCATTAGCTTTTGTAAAATAGAAAGGTACTCTTCTGATACTTAAAAAAATTCTTGCCACAGTTAAGTCTTTAAACCTCTGTGTTATAAAAGTTTAAGTGTTTCTCCATGTTTTTTGAAAAAGAGTGTAAAGATTCAATTTTTTCTTTTCGTTTGTCAATCTATATAAACCTTACCTCCCTCATAACCCTGATATACCTCGTGTGGTAAAAACTTATCAGTATTCCTTGAAGTATTCCTTGAGGGGGTGGACCAGTTACAAATACTTTAAAACCATGGTACATTGGTCACTGACCACTTGTATCAACTGTAAAGATGGCTTATTTTGTGAGGGCGAAAAACCAAGAATAGCAACAAAGATGCACGGAACTTAGAGTTTAGCCTTGACATGAAGGAACAGGGACACACAGCTTGTTTATCAGTCTGACAAGGAGAGTACCAGCTGGCTAATTAAGTGAACCTAATTTAAACTAATGATGTAGATTCTCCAGATAATATGCTAACAGCTAGAGGACATGACACTTAAGAATACCCGAGGTGTTACATAAGCCACTTCTGCATCCAAGCAGAACTTGATTTTGCTCATCAGAAGACAAAATGAGGTCAGTTGTTTATTGTTAATCTTCTACACAGCCAAAAATCACCTGCATGCTATTCTTACGAAAAAAAACTAAGGCTAAGAAAAGTAATAAGCATGTGACATTGAAAGAAACACCAAGGTTATAGATTCCATTAAAAACTTGTGAGCTTTTATTTTTAAGATCTGATAGAAATGATATTAATATATCCACTAAAAACAAATATACTCCCAAGGTAGGAATTTATCATGAAGTGTGTAAAACCTTATGTTGTCAAGAAAATATTTGTCATTTCAGTAATAAAATGTAACAATGTTGATTGAGTTTTTTAATTATTTAGCCCTAAAGTGACATGCCTAATACTAATTCACACAAATATATGCAAAAAGAAAAAAAATGTCAGGAGTATGATTTCTTAGATGAGGTCAGTAAAAACGCAAGGGGTCTTCTTTAATGGGATTGAAAAAGACAGACTGAAAGATGAAATTTGAATGAGGGTAGAATTCTTTTGTTCTCTCTTTTACTTATTCTTTCCTTTCAAAAATTAGACAGTGCGATGTCGGACTTCAATTTTTCATCTCTGTCCACCCTATAAAAAATCTATAGTAGTTTATCTCATGTTTGGGAGATGATTAACTAAATTTTGAATTTAATTAATATTATCAGTAGCCAGTGTATAATACATGCAGCCTAGAAAGAAAGAAAGAAACAGAAGCACAGCACGTAATCACAAAATGCAACTTCATTTGGATAAAAAAAAAAGGCTGACTTAAGTCAGCCTCCAGTGAGAAAAATTGCTAGTTTGAGAAAGGATGCTTTACTTTTCATAAAATTAAATTTGCACTTTGCAGTTGATGTTGAGTCTGCTCTGCCACTGGATATAAATAAAGCTTTAAATCCCAAGTGAAGTGGGTTTTTTTTTTTACCTTTAGTTTTTTTTTAAGTAACTAGAGATATTGTCTTTTATTTTTTTAAGATTTTTATTT
This sequence comes from Catagonus wagneri, assembly GCA_004024745.2. Lineage (NCBI taxonomy): Eukaryota > Metazoa > Chordata > Mammalia > Artiodactyla > Tayassuidae > Catagonus > Catagonus wagneri. The sequence goes on along the minus strand of PVHT021183709.1, from coordinate 2,765,752 downwards.
TTCTATTATAATTATTTAATCCTGTCTTTAAATAGTTTTAAAACTTGAATTACTTTGATTATTAATTTATAAACAGAAGTTTCAATATCCAAGTCTATTAAATCTATCACTTGCATGCTGTTCTTACTTTTATATTTTCTTTTTAATTTAATTTTCATTTTGTGTTGAAGGATAATTGATTTAAAATGTTATGCTAGTTTCAAGTTATAGCAAATGATTCAGTTGTACATATACATATATCCATTCCTTTTCATATTCCTTTCCCACGTAAGTTATTATAGAATACTGACTGTAGTCGCTTGTGCTATTTAGTAGGTTCTCATTGATAATTTTATATATAGTGGTATATATATATGTTAACCCCAAATTCCTAATTGATCCCTCCCACCGTGTTTCCCCTTTGGTAACCATAAGTTTGTTTGCAAAGTCTGTGGATCTGTTTCTGTTTTGTAAAAAGTTCACTTGTGTCATTTTTTTAGATTCCACCTATTAAGTGATATCATACCATGTCTGATGTTCTCTGAGTTGCTTCACTTAGTGTGATAATCTCTAGGTCCAGCCATGTAGCTGCAAAATGCATTATTTCACACTTCTTTATAGCTGAATATTATTCCATTGTATATATGCACCATATCTTCTTTATCCAGTCCTCTATGGATGTATATTTAGGTTGCTTCCATGTCTTGGCTATTGTAAATCATTCTTCTGTGAACACTGAAGTGCATGTATCTTTTTGAATTATGGTTTTCTCTGGATATAGGCCCAGGAATGGAATTGCTGGTTCATATGGTAGTCTATTTTTATTTTTTGAGAAACCTCTATACTGTTCTCCATAGTGGTTGTACTAATTCACATTCCTACTAACAGTGTAGTTAAGTTTCCTTCTCTCTACACCCTCCGAAGTGTTCATTGTTTGTCGTCTTTTTGATGATGACCATTCTGACTGAAGTGAGGTGCTACCTCATTGTGGTTTTGATTTGCATTTCTGTAATAATGATGTTGAATATCTTTTCATTTGTTTTTGTTCCCATCTCTTTATCTTCTTTGCAGAAATATGTATTTGGATCTTCTGATAATTTTTAATTGGGTTGTTTACTTTTTGATATTAAGTTGCATGAGATGTTTGTATATTTTGGAGATTATTCCCTTGTTGGTTACTTCATTGGCAAATATTATCACTCATTCTGTCAGTTGTCTTTTCACTTTTTGATTATTTCTTTTGCTGTGTGAAAGCTTTCAGTTTAATTAGACCCCATTTTCTTGTTGTTGTTGTTTCTATTTTCATTACTCTTGGAGGTTAGATCCAAAAAGATACTGCTGTGATTTATGTCAAAGGGTGTTCTGACTATGTTTTCCTCTAAGGGTTTAATAGTATCTAAACTTACATTTATATTTTTAATCCATTTTGAGTTTATTTCTATGTACGGTGTTAGAGAGCATTCTAATTTCATTTTTTCACATGTAGCTGTCTAGTTTTCCCAGCACCACTTATTGAAGAAACTGTCTTTTCTCCATTTGTACGTTCTTGACTCCTTTGTCATAGCTTAGTTGACCATATGTGCATAGGTTTATTTCTGGACTTTTTATCCCATCCCATTGATCTAAATTTCTGTTTTGCATCAGTAAAATACTATTTTGTTGACTGTAGCTTTGTAGAATAATCTGAAGTCAGAGAGCCTGATCTCACCAGCTTTGTGGCATACTTATTTCTGCCTTTCTCATAAATTAAAAATAATATTATCAGTGGTAGCTTTTCTTTTTTTTGCTTTTCTTTTTTTTTTTTTTTTGGCTTTTTTAAGGCCACCCTGTGGCATATGCAAGTTCCCAGGTTAGGGGTCAAATTGGAGCTACAGCTGCTGGCCTATACCACAGCTGCAGTAACGTGGGATCTGGGTCGTGTCTGTGACTTACACCACAGCTCACAGAAATTCCAAATCCTTAACCCACTGAGTGATGCCAGGGGTCAAACCTGCATCCTCACGGACATTAGTTGGGCTTATTACCACTGAGCCATATCAGGAAATTCTTAGTGGTAGTTTTCCTATGAAGTCTGAATTTCTGAATACTGAACCATTGCTTCCTATCAGCTTATGGTCACAAGATCTTCATCAGATGATCAATGCATAACCTCCTTTCATGCACATTTCTGTTCAGAGACAGTTTTTTAATATATATTGTTCAAAAATTAATATACAACCAAGGAACACTATGACTCATGCCTGAATGAAGCTACCATTAGGCACACCACAGCCTTCCTGCACAAGCATTTCAACAGGACAGTCTGGTCAAGGGTCATTTTAAACAGCAAAATTGACAGTGCAAACATGGTACTAAATAGACTATTAAAAGAATACTCATTCACAGCATGAAAGCTGACCCAAGAGAGTGGAGTATCCTCTCATTCAACCTGAGTTGGGAACATGTATGTCAGGTGACAATTTTCACCACTCTGCACAAGTCCCTGAATGACTGCGAAAGCACCATGAGTACTGCTTTAGTGGTTCTTAATAAATTTAAGAGAGTGGGCGGATTTTAAGTACAGAATCAACAAGTGATAAGAATCAGCTATAATTGACTTCCATACTGCAAAACAGAAACAATAGCTTCATGAAAACAAAATGATTTCTCTCTAGACAGAGATATTGAATACTGTATTTTTCCATCTGTGTAATATTCAAAATCAAGTAATACTGATTTATGGTGACAGAAATCCATATAATGATTATTTTTTGGATAGGTAATGACTAAGAGGAATAAAGCATAATGATTATTATTTTAACAAAAGATCATAAGGAGAACCCATTTGGACTGAGGTCCAATTTTCTAACTTAGAGCATGTTAGATTCTTGTCTGTAAAATGTCAACAGTCATGATTATATCATAATATTATTTTAATATTTTAGCCTTGTATAATATTTCTTACATCCTCCTGGTATTTCACAGTCATTACAGGTACTTTGAACAATAATATAATTTATGTGATATTTAACATTGCATGAATACTTCATTTTGTGTGTGTGTGTCTTTTTGTCTTATTAGGGCTGTACCTGCGACATATGGAGGTTCCCAAGGTAGGGATCAAACCAGAGCTGTAGCTGCTGGCCTATGCCACAACCACACCGAGGCCAGATCCGAGCCATGTCTGAGACCTACACCACAGCTCACGGCAACACGAGATCCTCAACTGCTGAGTGAGGCTGGGGATCAAACCCACAACCTCATGGTTCCTAGTCAGATTCATTTCTGCTGTGCCATGACAGGAACTCCAATATTTCATTATTGATATTTTCTGTTAATTTAAAATTTTACATCATTGATGATGGAAGTTATATGAATAAGAAATGCTGTTAATTATTCTCAATTTCTTCTATCTAGTATATCAGTATAATAGGTTTCTGGTTTGAACACTGAATTTAAAGACCAGACTGATTATTCCTGAAAGAACTTCTAATTTTAATCTGCTAGCTAAAGAATCTTGATAACCGCAAACTGAATGTCTGTAATTTGCTGACCTATGTTGCAGCTGAAATCAAAGTAAAATTAACCTGGTCAAAATCCCAGCAGTCTCACAGATGGATACATAAGAGTTGAGATATAGAGAAAAATATGTTCTCAAGTATTTACTGGGCCATTAGGCTGGGTGCACATGAGAAGCGTGTAGCCCTAGAGGCCTTAGAATTTTCCAGTAAACAATTATCCATCCTTCTACTCATGACTCTAATAGTCATTCCTATTAAAAATTGAGCCACTAGACTAAATATCTATAGTAACTACGAACCCTGGAGATCTTTCTAACTGAAGCACTTTTCGTTCTTTTATTTGTGATTCTGATCACATCTCATCCAAGACAATTACTAAAAGCATACTTTTTATATAAAATATATAGACGGATGGATAGATGATTGGATGAATTCATGTGAAGTTGTTATGGACTCAGAATGAGAAGTCCTAATTTTGAAATTCTTAGCACTTTCTGTGGTTCAGTCAGGAATCAATATTAGAGGGAGTAACATCTACTCAATTTCAAACAAATATTGACAGAAAATAACCCCACCTGCATTAAATATAAGAAACAGTTAGATTCTAATGTCTAATAAATTTGGAGAGAAAACCAGTATGCAGTACTTCTATATCCCAAGCTGTGCTATAAATGTTTTGTAAGCATTGATTGATAATATATATAATATGCATACAAAATATATCAACCTAACTTTATAAGTGTATATATATACCTTAGTATAACTTTATGAGACATGTACTCCCAATTAACAGATTATACATATATCACAAATATTTTTTTAAGTTTTATTTCCTCTGAGCTAAGAAGCCATAGATCCTAACAGTCAAAAGTCCAGACACTGGAACCACACTAGCTGGGTGCAAACCCTGAATTTCTCTGTGCTTGCTCCCCACAGAACAACTGCGTTCTAGTAGATTGCCCAAGTTGGACAGTCTTGAAAAGAGCAGGACATGAAATAGTTGGTGGCCCAAATCAGAATGGTTTTCCATAAGCACGACTAAGGCAACATGAAATCATGACGATGGCAAGGTTTATTAAAAGTTGTTTTCTCTGTCATTGAGCTATGAACATATTACTTGATTCACTACTATAGTAAAACCTACTAAGTTACTATTATCCAATAAATCTACAATTGCCTCAGCCTTTGTTAAGAGCTCGATGAGAAAAAAATAATACTATTTCTGCAATGGTAACTAGGAATACCTTAACTGGCCTTGGGCTGGGGCTCTTCTTGCTCAAGCCAGAATAAGCAACTTTGAGGAAGATTTCTTTTTTGTAACTGGTCATGTTGGGATTCTGATATCTTCATGGAATCTAACTGTTGAAAACAAAAGCTATTCAAATTTTTCCTTTAATTGTTTAGGCTGAAGGAACAGAATGAAAGGAGAGCTTGCAGAAAATGCATGCATTTTATGGTTATCCAAGTAATGAAACACATGATCAATAACAATTAAATGGCCATGCGCAAGTTATCCGGTCAAGACTGTTATGTTAAAGCAAATGTTCTTTAAAATCACTTTCAAAAAGAAGAGCTGGTCATACCTGTACAACTTTTTGAGACTGCACATCAACAACAAGGACTCTGTCTAAAGTTGGCTGTGCTGCATAAATGAATTTGTCTTTGACATTGACAGCTGAGGCCCACACACACCTCTGCACTTCATCTCCTTCAGCTTTGGGACAGACTTCATCCTGTAATTTGGATAATAGAAAAAATAAATACCATAAATCATAACATGAATGTGCCCATGTTATGAGGAACATTAATATTGGGTGCTTTTCTACTTTTAATACCAAAAGTTTTATATATGTGTGTATATATATGAATGTGTTAATATATATAAATGTGTACTTCTAAGTTATATATGTACTGTATTTATTTTTATGTCAAATATACGAATATATAAAGAGTTAAGTCAAATAAAACAATATATAGTACATATTTAAGCTCTTTAAAGGTATATAGAAATCATCATAGCTAACCCTTTAAATACATTTTATCAAGTCTTTAATTGTTTATTTCTAGTAAGATAGTCCTTTCATTTGTCACTATCTGCTCTTAACTCAGCAACTGCAGAAATTCATAATAAGTCAAATGTTTCCTCCCAAATCCCCCAATCTCAAAGTATTTACCAAACATGAGCACCTCATTATATTTAGAGCTTCTCAAACCTCTGGAGCTGCCCCCAGGAACATACATGGTCTTTTCAGGAGCTACCAAACCTACCACACTAGACTAAAAGCATCTAATTTGTGGGGAATCAGAAGCTGAGAAAAAGTTAATATGGTAGTTATTCAGAATAGAAATTTTATTTTTCATTTGGCATCAAGATTAAATTTTACAAAATTCTTCAATCTGCCCAAGCTTGTTCCTTTACCCTAGAAATGCCTTCTGGTTGAACATTAGGTAGTTTCTGCTAGGTGACCACAAATGAGGCAAAAATATCTTCTATGCCCTTCTTTGAATGTTCAGTAAGTGAATACTTAAGCCTTTCTGATCTGTGTGGGCAGATGCACTGCAAGCAGTAGAAATGTCATTTAGTTCATTATTTTGGTTTTAGTCTTTCTTTTATTCATTGGCCTACAGTTTTCATAATTCTCTCAATTTTTTATAGTTAGAAAAACCACTAAGAAGAGAGATTTCTTGAACTCTACATGAAATAAACATTTATATAATAACATAGTGATAAACACTGATTCCAGTGTCTCTTGTTTTATAATTTCAGCCTGATCACTGATTACCATGTCTAATTTACTGCTTTGTGTACTCCAGTTAGTAATTCTTAAGCTAAATTAGAATACTGTCTTTCTTCTCTAATTCAAACAAAAATGTTTGTTTTTCAGCAGAGATTCCATCTACCCTTTGTGTTTAATACTCATGAAACAAAATCAACAGTTTTCATTATCAGCACCACCTAAGCATTTCTTTTAATTAAAAGATAATACTGAAAGCAGATAAACCATAGTTGGCATTTTGTAGAAATTCAGATGAATACCACAATAACTCCTCTCAGGCAGCACAATTATAATAGGTGTTTAGCTTGCTTGCATAAAATTTGGGAAATAATGGAAAAAACAGCACATTGAAGAAGGGCGAAGCTCGGTATGTGGTCTGCTGGTTTTGTTCTTGAAACTTCAGGTCTAATTCCAGAAGACCTGAAGTGTCCACTCATTTTTGAGAGCCAGTTCAGAATTTAACAGGTCCACCAAAACACCAGGAATGTATAATAATAGTGTTTTCTTTCTTTTTCTTTTTCTTTTTCTCTTTCTTCCTTTCTTTCCTCTTTCTTTCTGTCTTCCTTTCTTTCCCTCCTTCCTTGCTTCCTTTTTTTCAAAACTCATTTCTTTTTTTTTTTTTTTTCTTAAGCCACCCTCAAGGCATAGGGAAGTCCTAGGCCAGGGATCAAACCCATGCTAAAACAGTCACCTGATCCACTGCAGTGACAATGCCAGATAAATGGCTTTCATCTGTGATAGCCATAAGATTAGTTTTGAAATCTGTGAGTCTGTTTCTGTTTTTAAATAAGTTCTTTTGTATCACTTTTACTGGATTCCATATGTAAGTGATATCATATGATATCTGACTTTGTCTGTCTGACATACTTCACTTAGTATGATCATTTCCAGTTCCAACCATGTTGCTGCAAATGACATTATTTCATTACTTTTATAGCTGAGTAATATTCCACTGTATCTATGTACCACATCTTCTTAGTCCATTCATCTGTTGATAGACATTTAGGTTGCTCCCATGTCTTGGCCATTCTAAATAGTGCTACAATGAACATGTGCATGCACGTATATTTTTGAATTATTGTTTTCTCTGAATAGATGCCCAGGAGTGGGATTGCTAGATCACACTGTAGATCTCTGGATTCTTAACCCGCTGCATTACAGTGGGAACTCTGATGTCCTCTTCTTCATAGTCCTCCCTCTTGGGTCATTCATGGTGAATATGAATGTATTTACCACAAGCACCTCCATTGCCCTTGCACCCACCTCAACAAGTTTCTGTCATCATTCCTTCCTTTCATCCATCCCTCCAATCCCAATTTGTCCACTACCTTTTGCATTCAGAAAGAATCTGCCTACACTTAATGTGTAACTTTATTGTGTCTCCATGTATATTGGAACATGCACGGGCTCTTGTAATTTAAGAAGTAAACAATAACAACATTAATTGGATTCATCTGCTTTCCCTTCCAGTCATCCACTTAATTCTCTTTAGACTTTGAATAAGCTGTCTAGAACTTTAATTCCATTTCCTGACCTTTCATTCAAAATTTTCATACTTCAAACTGGCTCTTGCAAGAGATATATCTTGAAAAGTCATTGATGGACCCAGAATTTCCAAGCATTAGTCTTCAGTTCTTGTTGAGAAGCGTTTACTGAGCAGTATGTGAAAGATATCATCTGAAGTTGTGTTTGGGAATAAAAACATGAATAACAGTGAATGCCTACTTTCAAGTTGCTTACAACTTCTGCCATATTTGGCTGTTTCAGATACTCAATTTTTTCCAGACTGTTCTTTCATTCTTGTAAGGCAAGCATTAGCGAATGAAGGCCCCAGGCTTAATTTAGCCCACTGCCTATTTTGATATGTAACCCATGAACTAAGAATGCTTTTTTTCATTTTTTTAATTGTTGAAAAAAAATTGAAAGAGGAAACTATTTTGTGACATGCAAGCACTACATTGGATTCAAATTTAGATAAATAATGGGTTTCTTTGGAATACAGCTATACCCATTCATTTAAATATTGTCTATATCAATATTATGAAAGCAAAAACTTCAGTTAAAAAAATGGGCAAAGGATATGAATGGGAATACATGGCTAACAGTCACATGAAAAAATGCTCAACATCACTAATCATCAGAGAATGGAAATTAAAACCACAATGAGACATCACATCTCATGTTCCAGAACGGCTAACATCAAAAAGACAGCAAATAACAACCGTTGGCAAGCATGTGGAAAAAATGGAAACCTCATACAAAACTGATGGAATTTTAAATTGGTGCAGTCAATATGGAAAACAGTGTAAACCTTGCTCAAGAATTTAAAAACAGAACGATCATACAATCTGGTAATTTCATCCTGAGTATTTTTCTGAAGAGAACAAAAATATGTTAATGCGAAAGGATATAAGGATCCCTGTGTTTACTACAGCATTATTTACACTAGCCAAGCTATGAAAGTAACCCAAGTGCCCTTCAACAGAAGAATGGATAAGTTGAAGTTTATATATACCATATAATATTATTCAGTCATAAAGATGAAGGAAACTTTATCTATTTGTGACAATGTGGATGGACTCAGAGAGTAGTATGCTAGATAAAATAAGCAAGGCACGGAAAAATGAATTCTGTATGATTTCACTTATATAGGAAATCTAAAAAAACAAAACAAATGAACAAACATAACAAAACAGAAACAAAGTGATAGATATGGAGAACAAACAGGTGGTTGTCTGAGCAGGGTAGTGGGGGAATGAGTGAAATAGTTGAGGTAGATTAAGAGGTACAAACTTCCAGTTACAAAGTAAATGAAATGTATAGTGTGGAGGGCATTGTCAATAGAAATGTAGTATCTCTGTATGGGGACTGATGGTAATGAGACTTATTGTGGTAATTATTTTATAACATGCAGAAATATCACATCACTACATTGTACACCAGGACTTAACATAGTGCTGTAGGTCGATTATACTTCAAACACAGATAAAGAAATGCATAGAAAATAGATTAAAACAGCTGATTTTTACCAGAAACTCTACAAGCCAGAAGGAAGTGGCAAGATATATTTGAGGTGATGAAGAGGAGGAACCTAGAACCAAGAATACTCTCCCCAGCAAAGCTCTCATTCAGATTGGATGGAGAGATCAAAGGCTTCACAGACAAGCAAAAGCTAAGAGAATTCAGCACCTCCAAACCAGCTCTACCTCAACTAAAGGAACTTCTCTAAGTAGAAAAGGAAAAGCCACAAATAGAAACAAGAACATTACAAATGAAGAAGCTCACTCCTAAAGGCAAAGATAATATAAAAGTAGGAAATCACCCACTGACAAATAGGATATCAAAACTAGTAAGCATAAGAACAGGAGAGGACAAATGTATCTGTGGCATGCAGAAATTCATAGCCAGGGATCAAACCCATGCCACAGCAGTAACTTGAGCGACTACAGTGACCACCCCAGGTCCTTAACCTGCTGTACCACAAGGAAACTCCCCAGGCAGTTCTGTAAAATAACAGAAAGGCTTTGGGGCATTAAAATAAGAAAGAATAAAATTGGCATTAATAATTATGTATAAAAGCATGGAGAATTTAAGTATGGTTGACATGTAAAACATCTTGTTTAAAAACATTTAAAAGCAGACTTAATAACCTTTGGAACGCCAGGCCTAAGAGCATAGGTAACAAAAACACTGGAAAAGCAGACTTACTAAACAATAATAGGTTAGAGCTCCCTAAAACATAAGGAAGAGTAAATTTCTGAACTTGTGCATGATTTGGATGAAAAATGCATCATGTCATTTCCATAGCTATGAATGAAAACAACCTGGCTATCATATCATGAGGAAGGAAGAAATAAGTATGCCACAAAGCAGGTGACAGAAGATGTACATACCTAACCTGGGTAGTGAATTAAGCCACACTGTGGTTTACCCAAGGGTGATATACAGAAGTTCTTAGATTCATGCTGGATCCCTGGGAATGAAGGTTGAGTCAAAGAGGAGAGAGAGGGCTTGATGTTTGATAAATATGCAAAGAATGTAGCATTAAATTTGAAAACTCCTAAATGTATTGTCAAACTGCTTCTTTCATTGATCAGGTCACGAACTACAGAAAATAAATTGGTTTTGGTAGTTCTCATTGTTTAACTTTTCTGCTTTACTACCAGTCGGTTTCCTAAGACCAGCAGGTTAGTCAGCTCCCTTGGAGGTAATTGAGAATGGGGAGAAAAAAGAGCTTTTGCAGAAAGAAAAGAAATTAAATCTAAGTTGAAATGGTAAGCCTAATCTCTATTATTGTCCAACAAATGGCCCATTTTCCAGGTAGTGTGCCCTCATCAAAATTTCATAAAAAGCAATGATTTTCCAAAGAGACCAAAGAATATATCACACATTTTATTAATCAAATTCTTTTTAATCTGCATTCGGTAGCTGTGTTTACAGCACTTATATGACTCGCCCCTAATTACTATGTGTCTTCCTAATTTTTTTGTCTGAATTTTCACAGCGTTTATATTTGGTACCACATAATTTGGCCTTTAACATTTCCACCTAAAATGTTAAACTTTACTATTCCTATATCTCTACATTTTCCAAACATACTGGTGAAGATACAATGTCACTTACAACAACAACAAAGAAAAGGAAATTAAAAAATGTGTATTTCTCAAACCCGACCTTATTAAACACTGTGCCACACTATCCAGAATCACCTAGAAATCTCATTCTAAAGCAGTCTTCAAAACGTGGTCTGTGGATGGCTGCCAGTGAGCGTATTGCTTATTACCAAGCTGAGATAGTACAGAAATCTAAAATAACATTTTAAAATCTTTTCTAACAATAATTGTCACAATATCCATGATCGGCAGATCCAATTCCTTGAATAGGGTTTAGACCAGCTTGGGTGTGTTAAACTTGTTCAGAGGGTTTTGTGGGGTAGAAAGTACCTACTGGTTAAAAAAAGAAAAAATTAAAAGAAAAAGGAAATAAACTGAGCAAAAACCAAAATGATTCATCCCCACCAATAGTTTAAGAAGTACTGATTTTGAGATTTCTTTCCTTTTCTAGGAAAGGAAGGAAAAGTTCTCTTTTAAATAGTTGTGTTTGTTTTTTAATCCCAAACTGTTCTAATCTGAGTATATTGAGATACATAGAAAAGTGAATAATGAAACACTAGACAAAATATTGTTCACTTTATCAAATGCAATAGAATGTAAATAATTATTCTCAAAATGGATTTTTTCAGTTTATTTTGCATCAAGGAGTTGAAACAAGGGTTGTCCGTAATGGCCTGAAATGTTTAGGTTGGGATTCCCAGGATAATTTTTATAATCACATGGAGATATATATATGTATATGTACATATACATATATATATTCAAGATTGAGCTATTTGTGAATATACTAGATATAATGTAATCTTTTAATCTCACCTTGCAATATAAAAAGCTATAGCTCTTACAATAGTGTATTAAGCAATTTAATATCAATGCCTATCTCTCTTTTTGGACCATTTTTTGTAAAGGCAATGAAGTTAAAGTACTTTCATCGATTTTTAATCAAATCACTGTTATCAACAAGTGGTACAACTCTTTTTTTTTCTATAATTAGATATGCTCAATTCATTTAATTCTAGTTGCCATTTCATTGATGAAAATGTCATAAACAATCTAGTTCATATTAGTCAAAGCATAGGTAGTCAGGGCAATTTGGAAGCTGATTTGCCTTAATTTGGCCTATCTTAGAAAACTGTCAGAATAATTTTGATTCTAACATATCAAAGGTACAAAAACCATATTATATTAATTTTCATCTTTTCTTTTAACATAAGGAGGGTGTATTTATGTCTTCCGGTATTATAAAAATGGTACAGATAACATTACACTATCATAAAGTCAGGACTGATTTCTATCTAGAAGAGATTAAAAAAACAGGGTTTGAGGTCAACCATACTAAAATGTAATCCAGCTTTACACTCACACTAGCTGTGTAAATACTCTTTTAAGCTCTGTTTACCTCACTGGTATAATATTACCTAACAAACAGAGTTATTATGTAGATTAAATTAAATCATGCTTGAAAAGTTCAGATGATCAGTGAATGTTGCCTGTTATTTTATTTATTTATTTATTTTGGTCTTTTTAGGGCCACACCTGTGGCACATGGAGGTTCTCAGGCTAGGGGTCGAATGGAGCTGTAGCCACTGGCCTACACCACAGGCACAGCAGTGGCAGAACCAAGCCACATCTGCAACTTACACTGCAGCTCACGGCAATGCTATATCTTTAACCCACTGAGCGAGGCCAGGGTTGGAACTTGAGTCTTCATGAATACTAGCCAGATTCGTATCTACTGTGCCATGACGGGAACTCCTGTCTGTTTTTTTCACATAGAAAACTCTCTACAGGCTACATTTCATGAAAACTATAACAGCCTACACATTGTTCACACAGCGTTTTTTCAATTTCTAAAATGCTCTGCAGAGTTCAGTGTGGATATTTAATAATTTCAGAGAGTTACTTTAAACACAGAATGATGATCAGGAGAATTTTCTTTCCCCTTTATCATTTGGCGGTTCTGTGATGTTGAGCTAATTATTGTCTTTTCTCATTTCCTTATATGGAGATTGAGAGGATGAAATTAGTAATTGTCCATTTTTTTAAAAAAGAAAAAAACTCAGAGAACTGAATTACTTCTAATCTGCTTAAACAAAAAATGCTTTACAGATTTATAGAAATATTGTATTAGGTCCATCCACATTGTTGCAAATGGCAGAATTTTGTTCTTTTTTATGTTTTTATGACTGGTATTCTTGTATGAGGTTTTTTCCTTACCTTGACTATTGTAAATAATGCTAGAGTGAACATAGGGATGCATGTATCTTTTCAAATTCATGTTTTTCTGTTCTTTGGATATACACTCAGCAGTGGGATTGCTGGATCATATGAGTTCTATTTTTAGTTTTTTGAGGAAACTCCATACTGATTTCCATGGTGGCTGCAGAAATTTATATTCCCACCAAGAGTGTTAGAGGTTCCCTTTTTTTCTATTTTCTTGTCAACATTTATGTGTAGACTTTTTGATGACAGCCATTTTCACAGGTATGAGGTGAGTAGCTAATTTAAAAATAAATACATTTGTAGAGTGTTAAATTTCAAATGTCTACAGAATGTAAGAGAAAACTCTAGACATTTTGTAAATGCAAGACCAAAGGATCTGTGTCTTAGTTATCCTGGTTCTTACAAATTAGCCAGTCCTGTGTGGGTGGGTGGGGGCTGGTCCAGGTATCAGTGGCAACTGAGAATCCCAGGGTCAGGGATTTAATGTAGGTTGGGAAAGCCATGAATTTGAATAATTGGGGAGACCAAATTAAATATCAAGACCATAGGTTTCAAACTGGGTCCTGGAACCAGTAAATAGACTTTTGCAAAAAGTTGTTAGGATTAAAAGCTAACATTAAGCAAGATTAAAGAATTGGACAATTATGGGGGATATCAGAAAATGTAAATTATATGGACACCCAAGTGGATAGTTGGAATTAAACAATTGATTTTAATCAATCTTGTTCTTCAACATGATGAAGATTTGTTTTGTTCAGAAGCAATGGTACTCTTTCCTAACTTAGTATAACAGAGTATAAATAGTAAGTTGGTTAAATTGAGTGAAAAACATCACTTATAGTTTTTTCTTAACAGATAACATACGAAGTTAACTGAACACAAAAAGAAAGAGAGAAAGAAAGAAAAAAGGGCTTTAGTATGTGAACTCTGCACTTACCTCCTTTATAGGTGGGAAGATACAGACCAAAGGTACATTTTCTTTGTCCTTGCTTTATAAAACTATATCTTTACTTATTATATTGCCCACATAGTTATACTTTGTCTTGTCTCTTTTTACTGACAAATCTGATAGCATTCTGCCACACTACCCAGCTCAAAGAAAAAATCTTCAGTAATAATATGAAGACAGTATGGAGTAAGAATTTAACCAAACTGCCACTGTGACTTAACGCAATGTAAATCTTTTAAATGTACGCAGACTATAAAACATGTATGCTATTATTTTATTGCATCTTTAAATTTTCCAAATAATTTCAAAAGGCAACTATTGGACATAGGATTTTTTTTTGCAAAAATTATATTTGTTGAAAGTTTTATATATATATGTGTGTGTGTGTGTGTGTGTGTGTGTGTGTGTGTGTGTATATATATATATATATATATTTGCTTTGTAGGGCTGCACCTATGGTATATGGAAGTTCCAGGCTAAGGGTCCAATTGGAGCTGTAAGTGTCAGACTACACCACAGCCACAGCAATGCCGTATCCGAGCCACATCTGCAACCTACACCACAGATCATGGCAATGCTGGATCCTTATTCCACCAAGTGAGGCCAGGGATCGAACCCTCAGCTTCATGGTTACTAGACGAATTCAGTTCCACTGAGCCACTATGGGAACTACAGAAAGTTTTATATGTATAATATATATATTTTTTTATTTTTATTTATTTTTTCTTTATATGGCCACACCTGTGGCATATGGAAGTCCCTGGACTAGGGGTCAAATTGTCGCTGTAGCTGAGGCTTATACCACAGCCATGGCAATACCGATCCAAACTGCATCTGTGACCTATGCTGCAACTTGCAGCAATGCCAGATTGTTAACACTCTGAGTAGGGTGTGGGATCAAACCTGCATTCTCACAGAGACGATGTCAGGTCCCTAACCCACTGAGCCATAACGGCAACTTCAAAAGTTGTATATTAAGGAGTTACTTTTATGATGAAAATTATACTAGTATGTGGATTTTTAAATACGGTAAGTTCAATTTCTTCTGTTGTGATCACAGGGAATATTTTTTTTTTTCTTAAAATAGGGGTGAGTTGGGCTGATCATTGTCATTTTCAGGATGAAAGCCAGAATACTTAGGAGAGAGTCAGCAAGTTGGTACAGTTCCTAAAACAGACTCATTCGTGGTGATTTCAGGCAGTTTTACACTGCCAGTGGCCTTGCCACCCACAGTGCTCCATGTTACGTCTTCCTTCAAATCACAAAGATTAATTTAATATGGAACTGAACATATGCCATGTTGTTTGGCAGTTCCTAGATAAGTGTTAGGTTTTGGCATTAATTTGTTAATCAGTTCATAGTACATCTTCTTAAAAAAGCTTTAATAAAATTTTGAAAATAAATTAATGAAATAGAAAAAAAGAATTATTAGTAGCTTAAACAGTAGATGGATGAATAATAATTTTGAGGTGTAAGTTTTGTTTTCCAGGTAATTCATATGATATATTTGTATCTTAAATTTCCTTGTAGAAAACATATAAAATATTTTCATAATAAAGTACATGGAAAATGCAAAATTGTCACTGTAAACTTTCAGCAACATTTTTTAAAAATTTAGCAATTCAAGCATTTAATAAAATAAAATGAAGGCAATAATTTACTGTATTGTTCTCCTTTCTGCACTACCTGTCAAATAACTCAAACTGAGATTAATGCCCTATCTAAATATGAAAAAGATATAACGAAATAAGCTTTCAGTGTCGAATTAACAATTTTGACAACTACCAATGAAATGCCAAATGTAAACAGTGAAAATCAAGCAAAAGATCAGACTATTAAAGTTAAATAGAAATTGTAAGAAAGTTCATGACGTGTTGCAGTGGCTGAAGAATCTGACTGCAGCAGCTTGGGTCTCTGTGGAGTCATGGATTCCATCCCTCCCAGCACAGTGAGTTAAGGGCTGGGCTTGGCTGCAGCCTCAGTGTCACAGCTGCAGCCAGATTCAATCCCTAGCCTAGAAACTTCCATATGCCACAGGTGCCGTTATTAAATAAAAAAGAAAGAAAAATTAAATTAAGCACTAAGATTTGAATAAATCATTAAAATCATGTCTAATGATGTCACTTTCAACACATTTAGAAAAAAAGAAACATTAGGAATTGTTGAAGCAAAATTATCATTCTTCAGAGAGGAACACCAATAGAATATGTCTAAAATTATTGATAATTTAAGAAATACCATTTCTGAGCACATTGCCTAAAGTTATTAAATACAGTTGATTGCACAAAGTCAGACTACGGATAGAAAAGCCAGACTTCTTTTTTTTTTCTATTCTGTTTTTAGGGTCACACCTGCAGTATGTGGAAGTCCTCAGGTTAGGAGTCAAGTCAGAGCCCCAGGAAGACCAGATCGAAGCTGCATCTTCGACCTATACCACAGCTCACAGCAATGCCTGATCCTTAACCCACTGAGCAAGGCCAGGGGTCAAACCCGCATCCTCATGGATAATCAGATTCATTTCTGATGAGCCATGACAGGAACTCCACGACAACTTTTTATCCAAACTTTTTTGCATTATTTCATTTTTACTATGCTAATTCAGTCTTTGAAAATGTCTATAGGTACTTTTTGTGAATAAAATTGTCTTCAGTCAGAAATTGTAGTTTAAGAGACATAGAAGATGGATTTATGTGATGTTTGTAAGTCTCAAGTTAAAAAGTTTCTTGTTTAAAAAGGTATTTTATGAATAAATGTTTATGTTAAACTCTTCAATTTTGCCCTTAAGAACTTTCTATTGAAAAATCCAAATTGCTATACGCACATCGAGTACATAAAATATACTCTTAGATCCTTATACCTCATAGAAAAAATGTTTTAAATTGATAGCAGTAGATTGAGACACATACATAGTTCTGGTCACATTTGTAAAAATAACTTGTCTGGTTCTTATTAACAGTCTCCTGAAGACTTAATATGCAACTTAGATAAAATTACTTGGCCCAGTTAATATGTTTCACAACTCCATTAAAATGCTGCCACACAATTTACATGCTTCCTAGGGCAGTTTCTCTAGCATTGGGTTTGCACACCTAAAGTGTTAATAGAAGCACAAGGTGAGAATTTCCTAAGAGTGTGATTTTTAATGAATGATTAGAAGGCCCCTTTAAAGCCAAGACTTCAAAGACCAATTTCATAAATGTATTTCTTTTAAAATCCACAGCATAATCTTCTAAGGACTAGTTTTAGGTAGTTTACATTCTTCTCTTCAGGAAGCTCTTTGCAGGCTATCATTGTAACCGCAAAGGGACGAAAGCTTAAATTTTATCATTCGATAACTCTTTGTAAGTTAAGCCATGTTTGAATAGAGACCCACTGAGAAAAGAGTAAGCGTGAAAAATCTCGATTACCTTTCTGAAATATAGAGTGGTATTGAATTCAAAAGGTTGCTTGATGGCTCCGTGGGGAAATGAATTGTCTGCATCATATAAAGTGGCTGGTGTTTTAACAATTTTTTTTTTTTTTTGTGGACAGAGTTTGAAGAAGTAGTAATGGGATTAGAAACAGAAGGAAATACTGAAAAAGGAACTGGGAGATACTGCCAGGGGAACTGACAAGTGACCTGAGGGGCTGCGCTCCTTGAGAAAGGAGCACCAGCAGAGAGAAAATGTGTTTCCCAAAATCTAATCTCAGTTTCAGCTCCTTGATACTAAAGTATTATGGACAGTGTGGACAACCTGTTTCTACGGGCAATTCCATTCTAACAGAGTACTAATCATATTTATTTGTAAAGGCCAGGTAATTTTCTTACGTGGAAATTCCAGAACTAGAAAATAGACATTTTAGGGGTGATTCATGTCAGATTTTCTGCAGAAATTCTATTCCTATGAATTTAGCATCATTTAAGTTGCATTAAAAGCAGCAATAGGGAGTTTCCACTGGGGTAGGTTAAGGATCTGGCATTGTCTCTGTGACGGCACAGGTCCAGTCCCTAGGTTTTCACAGTGAGTTAAGGAACCAGCATTGCCACATTCTGTGGCACAGGTCACAGCTGCAGCTTTGATTCAGTCCCTGGCCAGGAACTTTCTTATGCCATGGGTGCAGGCAAAGATGAAAGAAAGAAAGAGAGAGAGAGAGAGAGAGAGAGAGAGAGAGAGAGAGAGAGAGAAAGAAAGAAAGAAAGAAAGAAAGATCCAGGAATCAAATCTTTGTGTCCCAAAATATAAGAGCCATGCATGGTAAAATTTGTCTGAGTTTCTTTTAAGCTCTTCTAGTCCCATGAAAGAATAAAGGACCCTGGGTATGCGTGGAGAACAGTAGCTGGATCTGTACAAAGTGAAGGTGGAAGGAGCTTAAGCAAAAAGCGTTCAGGATGAAAAGAGTTGTAGATGAGGATGACAAAATACTTGAAAATCAGAATAGTGAACAACCTGGTAATCTTGGAAAAGCCTGTCAACCTTGAACCTGTGACTGAAACATTTTTTCCAAAACAACTTCAGGTTGAGTTCTGAATTCATAAGTCTGGGATAGAATTCTCTTTGCTCGAAGTTCCTACTGTAGGCGACAAGATGAAATCATGTACATTGCTAAGATAAATACAGCAAGAATCCTATCTAGTTAGGCTATATGAAAACAGGGGAAAAAAAAGAGATGAGCATACGACTAAGAGCATGTTCTACGAACCTTCAACAAACTCACTATCACAACTGAAACATGATATGATCTGACGTTGTACCAAAATTGAATTTTTATTTAGAGCAAGCAAGTAGCATATTCTGTGAGGTTGAATGAAAGATTCTGCATTCTAAATATTTCAGTTTGTAATCTCAACCTTACCGGTCAATGAGTTATACTGGGAATTGTACCGCTGCTCTTTGAATATTAATAATATAATATAAATATTATATCTATATTTAATCCTTTTGTGTGGGGAAAAATGATTCCAAAAGATTAATTTCCACTACTCACACTCAAAAGATTTATTTTCAAAAATCCATGGGAACTAGCTTTTTATTTTCCATAACTCCAAACTATCTTAGACTGAGCATCTTACAGTATATTTCAACTGTGTGATCCTGAAATAACAGAGCCATGAAGTTATGTTTACCCTGAAACAATTCGATGGTCAGTTCTGTTTTTCACAAACACATAAAAAGAAGAAAACTGTTTTCTGAGAATTGTAACGTAAGGAGAAATATTAAGGTGAGGAGGAAATTAGATATATACATCTTTGAATTCAAACAATGCATAAAAGAATGAAGAGCTGAGGTTTTCAGCCATGTAATTTTCATTCAATTCATTTAACAAATGTCCCTTGCCTACATGCCATGTGTAAGACATTGCACTAAGCATGTTGGAAATAGAAATCCTAATCAAAGTCTTGGCTAAAAGAGATAATAAGATATGACAGTTTATTTTATCAATCAACAATGCTATGTCTAGGCTACGGTGCCCGGTTGGTTGATAAAGCATTGGTCTGGATGTTGAGGAGAAAGAATTTGTGGTGCTAATTAATGTTCACGTTGACACAGATCACCCGACAACACGTAGATGGCACTCAACCAGTCAGTTGAAGGCCTTTAGATTTAATAATGAGGTTTCCCACAGAAGAAGGAATTCTGCCTCAAAACTTCCACATAGACACCTGCTTGAGTTCCTGCTCTGACTACAGACGCCAGACTCAAAACTAGAGTGCCGACTTGTGTCAGCTGTCTGCCAGCCTCATCCGTGGCCTTCAGATTCCAGGTCAACTTACATCTGAATTTTCTGCTGCTTGGCCTGCCCCACAGATTTCGCACGTGCTATCCTACCAACCACCACCAGGGCCTAATCCTTGCAATGAGCGGATGATGACAGAGATAGTGATAGAGAGACAGAGCTACAGTTGTAGATATTAATCTTATGGGTTCTGTTCCTATGGAGAAAAATGTTCTCCTGGCAAATACTCAACAATGTTCTCATGAAATTATGTTATAATTAGAAATATATGTCTAATGCAATGTTGCACGAGGTAGCTTACACACTCTGAAATTAACATCTTGTTGAGTTTAACAGAAAACAAAACAGTTTCGCAAAGGAAACAATTATTTAGCTCAACATTTATTCTCAAAGCAAAATGTGGTCAGTTTCTTCTTATTTCTACTGCTGTATACTTGTGTATCATGAAAGGGTCTGTGGATACATATTCCAATTATTTAGACTTATCTCATAATGAGGAATAAAAAACAACAAAGCAGTATGAAATAAAACTTTATCTACTCAACCTTTCTTTCATTATATGGGCTATATTTACATAAGAAACGTCTTTATGTTTTGGTGTAAATAAATGCCTCTATATTCTGCATTTAACAACTATAAATAGGATGCAGTTTTAACCAATTCACCATTCTCTATATAACTCTGTGTTTTAACAAATACACTGATGAACTGAAATGTATTTTAGTTTTAACATCCAAAGAGTAGCAATATAATAAATTTTAAAACAAACACCATTTGATAGTTTCTTTCGTCTTAAAAATATAAATCTAATTTTTCTTAGTCTTTTGGCTTGCTTAATATTAGCATATAAAATTTTTTGTAATTTTTGTTTTATGTAATATAGGAATGCTAACTTCCTATCCTTATATTTCTTTGACTTTGCAATATGTGTTTCTAGTATAATCCCATATGCTGGATGATGATAAGATTTCCACAGGCTATGATCTGAAAAATCTGATATAGTAAATTAGTTCTTAATAACCAGTTACCACTGTTCTTTCACTGTGGATGTGCACTTCCCTCAGGTGGAGGCAAATGAGGTAAGGTGGTTATCTTTGATATCTGGTTTCCATTTTTTCTTCAATTCTCAAATTTTAATAAAAATGATAATTTTACATATGTATATAATCTCTCACTATATACACTCAGATATATAAATATGTGTATATATATATATATATATACACACACACACAGAGAAATATACATATTTCATATTTCCCACTTTAGTTGTTTTAGGAGGAAATCTAAGTATTCAAATGCTTTAAAGAGAGAAACTCAAGTAAGTAAATGTCATATCTCTATTGTCAAACATTTCACAAACCTGTCATATCAATTTTTCCTTGATTTTTCAGCTTTAGATTCCAAATAGCTGCTACAACACTGCTGGTCCCATAGGAACCATAGAGAAACACTCTTCTGTAAACTAACTTTACTTTGATTTAAATAATCACTTTGATACTTCATTTCTAATATCCTTGTGTTAGCCCAAATTTCTCATCCATAGTGTTTTTACAAAGTATAAATGTTCTGTACAAGTGACTTACTTGCTTTATCAGAAGCAAATATTTATTTTTATATGTGTTTATTTATATACACATGCACCTATTCAAACTGGATTTAGTCAGTATGATATCCTATGATTATAAAACAAAACAAAATTCCATGTACAATTTAAAAGTGTTTTTGTACCTGTTAAACTATCGCTTAAGAAAAAGGGTAATGTTTCTATTGAGTGATTTAGCTTATAAGTGAGATATTGTTAATTTCAAACTGGTTTCATTTGTTTTAAACACTCATGGACATGCTGAGTTCAGTTATTTCCTTTATTTAAAATAAGAGGTCACTAGATTGCTTTGTGATGTAGAAGTCTGGAGAGATGCCAGCCATCTTATCCCACTCATGTTATTATTATTAATTTTTCCTTCTCATTCTAGGGCATGGGTTTAAGGTGTAAATTGTTATCTCCATAAATCAATATATGGTGACACTGGCTACTTCTAGCCAGGAAATAGGAGTTGAAAAGTAAAGGATCTAAACTAGGGCATGAACCTATTTTGCTTTACCTTGTCCATGCCAACCTTAAAAATGAGTATTAAAAGAGAGTTGCTTAGAAAAAAATCAAGTTTTCTTCCTGTATTTTCTTACAGAATCTTAATAGTTTCATTTTTAATAATTGTTCCAATAAGGATTTATCTTAGTCTAAGGAGTGAGGTAGGGATTCACTTTTACTGTCTTCCGAAATGATTTGCAAGGTGATTCAGTTCTATCATTGAATAGTTTTGCAAACAGTAAACCACTGGCCCATACAGGGACGTGAAACCCAGAGACCAAATGGAAAAATAGATAAACCTGACTACCTTAAAATGTAATTTTTTTTTTTTTTTAGGGCCACAACAGAAGTTCCCGGGCTAGGGGTTGAACTGAAGCTGCAGATGACAGCCTATGCCATAGCCATGCCAGATCCAATCTGCATCTGCGACCTACACTGTAGCTCACTGGCAATGCCTAATCCTTAATCCACTGAGGAAGGCCAGGAATCAAACCCACATCCTCATGAATACTAAACAGGTTTATTACTGCTGAGCCACAATGGGAACTCCAAAATTTTTTTATGCCTAAAATCACCAGAAAAAAAATAAAAGACAAACGTGAAAAAAATATTTTCAGTGAGTATCATTTAATAAACAAATAATACTAAAGTACATAAATAGCCAATTCACAGAAGATAAACAAAAGACCAATGAATCTATAAAAAAATGCCCAATTTCCCTAGTAATTAAAAGAAATATAAATTAAACCACATTGAGATATAAAACTGCAAAAGATTTTCCAAAATACCCGGCATTTGGTTAAGATAAGGGAATATAGGTTCTTTCTCACATTGTTGGTAATAATATCAACTGATTTAACATGGTGGGGGGGGCAGGCACTTGGATTTAACTAAAAACCAAAGTCTATTCTGACCCAGATGCTTAGATATTGATGTGCTGGTTGTTAAGATTGACTGAAACATTGTTTGCAACAGTGAAAAACTGTAAACAACAAAATGATGTATTAAGAGAAGCAATAAATCAGGATTTTTTATAATTTTGAATACTGAAATAAAATATAAAATAAATTGTATGTCCCTAAAGAGAAATGTATGGACCCATTGAAAATAAAGCAATTTACCTTAAAAAGGAGATAGAGAGGATTTCCTTCTGAGGTCTATCAATGTCTTAACTTACTTGGGGTATTTGGTGCATGCCTGTACTTTGTGGAGACACAGAGCTAGTAGCTAATTTTAGTATAACTTATTTTCATATACACTTATTTATGCAAATATATAAGATGCATAGAGAAAGAGATGATACCATATTTTAAATATTTTTCCACTCAATGTGTCATATATTTATAGATTTCATTGTATTTCCAAAATTTTATTCTATTTAACACAATGGCTGCATAAAACTGAGAAGGAATTTCTAAAATACTTGCCTGAAATCCAAGGATCTTTTCACTGGGCTTCATGTGCCTCTGAAATTCACATTCTATGGGTTGTATCACTTTGATTCCGTCTTCATAAAAAACGTAGAACATGTTCCCAATTCCCAGACCTTAAGAATAAAAACACATTCAAGTGTTCAAAATAAAATTATCAGAAATCTTTACATCCAAGACTTAGGGCCCCTTATAGTTCTGGCAGGAGATCAATTTGTGAAGTCAAGTAATGTGAATAAAGCCAGCTCCATGAGGCCTTTACCATACGCCCAAGAACCTCTGCGTAATGTCAATGTGCATAGGCTACACCATGTCCCTGATCTGCAATTCAGTGACTTTATTACAATACGACAACTATTTCAAATATTTTGAAATAATTTAAATGGAAATGATAAACCCTGGATACATAGATCATGTGGGTCTTCCCTATTTAATTTAGGTGTTAAGACATAAAAGTACATTTTGAAGAATCGTATCTTTTTTTTTTTTTACTCATGTTCCTTAGGGAAAATAAAAGTGCATTTTTTTGCAGGAATGTAGTTTACATCAAGACTTCTAGAAACAAAAAGATCAAGTCCCCTAGATTTTGGAGAATATGTATTTTTTGAAAAATAATGTTTATAAGGAATAAAATTTCTTGGTGTTTATAAAATAGTAATGCCCACTAAGTACCACGTACAAATGTTAAATAATGTACCATACTAAATAATAATACAAAACAAACAACTCTGCCATGAAATAAAATCACCCTGCAATGAAATAAAACTTAACCTTCAGAACTGTCTCTGAGTTCCTCTTTTCCCCACCTGCACAATATAAATTTTGCCATTTATTTTCTTGCTAGACACATTTTGTTCATCAATTACTATTCAGGTTCTAGCTGAAGAGTACATAATCTGAATATATGATACAAATGTGTGTCACTTCATGCTGCTATCATGTTATACATTTAGTTTGAATAAACAGGTCCAGAATTATGTAAATTACCTGACTTAGGAGATGTTGGTAATTTAAAACACATGCTGATTTTCACTTTGGGGTGTTATTGGCTTTATCTGTATAGGAAGTAATAGCATATCTGTGTATATTCATTGTGACTATTAAGTTTTCATATCCTAATTTTTTTTTTTTTTTTTTGGTATGGGAGACTATAACAAAGAGAGACAAACTAACTCCATTCTCTGGATTCTGACAGCAAAGAGGTAAATCACAGTTGTAGACTGTTGTCTACATCACAGTTGTTACTGTTGTATTGTAGGGAATTTATTCAGCCTGTGTGATAATTTCTCCATCCAGGATTGGAGGATAATAGTTAGATTTATAAAGCTATCATAAGAAGTAAATGAGGAGTTCCCTAGTAGCCTAGTGGTTAAGGATCAGTGTTATCTCTGCTGTTATGCAGGTTCAATCCCTGGTCTGGGAACTTCTGCATGTCATGGGTAATACCGAAAAAAAAAAAAAAGAAGTAGATGAGATGGAGAAAGGAAAATGTATGGCGCAGTGAGTGGTGACACAAAGAATTCACGAAATGGTAACTGTCATTATTTTACGGTTAACATTATCTCTTTGAAACATCAGTTGAAAAAAACAGCATCTCACCAGAATGTGATTACTATTCTCATGTTTTCCTCAAATCTACCCTGAGATATACTAATAATACAATTCGGGTTCTATGAGGTCGAATTCTATGCATGCATGAGCCTGCTAAAAAAGCAACTTGCTTTTCTAGTGGAGCAGTTCTCAAAGTTGATTATTTGGTGGGGGAATGGGGGGCTGCAGAGTCAAAACTATATTCATAATAATGCTAAGGTATCATTTGCCTTTTTCTCTCTCCTCACAAATTAGGTGCTTCCAGATCTAGAGTGTGGTTCTCGACAGGCTACATTGCATATGAGTCATATCACAATAATTCAACGCAGAAGCAGATATAGGACTCTGACATCTTTGATTCAGCCAGATGTTTAAAAGATATGAAAATGTTAAACAGGGAGTCTACTAATTGTTTTTTGTTATTATAATTTTACAAATAATGTGTTATATATGGCTACATATAATGAGTTCATTATGACTATTTTGAATAAATTAGTTTTTTCTGTTTTAATTTCTAATATGGTAAACTTATAGAAATATAGAAACAACCCACACAAACAAAATCTCTTTGAGTTGTCAATAATTTTGAAAAGTCTAAAAGGCTTCTGAGTCCCCATAAGTCTGATAACAATGCAGGTTTAAATTCCAATTATTTCCTCCTTAATGCTTTGTATTGAAGTTTATTACAAAAGCTCTTGACTTGAGTAAAAGCGTCACCACTTTAGTCACAGTAAAGATGGGAAATATGTACTGTCTTGTCTTTTTTCATCCTCTGGTCAAGACAGACGCCTGTGCTTTGTCTCTTCCAGGCTGATTATTAACTAACAAGTTATTGTAGCACAGAAGGTGATCCATAATTTGTTTGTTCTTTGTGAGCTTTTTTGCTGCTTTCTTTTTCTTTCTATACAGAGAGGACATAAGCAAGATTATTACCTGCAGTCTCATAAGAGAGAAGTATTTCCCAGAGGTTTTTTTTTGAATCAATACTGCACCTTTAAATACACAAAATGGACCAATAAAAAATGGATAAAATTCCATTCCTGTCTCAATCCTTTGAGGAGAACTGCTCAAGAATAATAGTGAATTGTGATAATTATGTAGTATATATATAACATATATATCCTACAATTTATATCAACAATAAAATTTGGTTAATGTATGATTGTTGGATGACTATTTGAGTCAATAACGAAAAATATTTTGTGCTGATGTTTGCCTTCCTCTGACTTAAACTGCCATTACTGCAGCATTTAAATGATGATCAACAGCAATTATAAGCCTACAATGCACTGATTTGGTAACCAATCAAAGATAATTCAATAAGTTTGGTGTTAATAAAGTCCTTCATTGGTTAATATATTATTCTTGTCCCTTTCAAGTGACCCTAAATTTACTTATTTTTTAGTGTAGAATAATTACGTATATATTGCTAAAAAATATGCAAAAATAGATTGTCTACATTGCATTTCTCACCTTGAATAACTCAACAGGGAAAGATTTTTGGTTCATGAATGTTCCCAATTTTTGTATCTCTGTCTTTGGAACTAAAAACATTTTCATACATAGAGCAACACCACACCATCACACCTCAATGAGATCTTTATGTTCTACTGAAATAAACCTGACTTACTCATTCGTTCTTGCTAGAAGTTCCTTGGGGAGTAACTGTGCCAAACTTTTAATCCAGGAAGTGGGTACTGTCTGAACACGCTATGTCAGAATGAGATGATCTAAAGCCAGTCCGACTGAGTTAGAATATAATTTTCTGAACTTCCAAAGATAGACTAATAATACCGAATGCAAATCTGCATGATTAATTTCACATTTAATGATAAACACAGCAAAGGTCATATTAGAGTATTTGTTTTCTCTGTAATTAATATTAGGTGAAATCACATTTATAATTACATGTATGTGCACAAGTGCATGTGTGTATTCATATACACATAAATATACATGTATGTGTATATACTTGTACATATGCAAGTGGATATCTTGTCAAATTCCTCTTTTTGATTTGAAAACATTTTTATGAGATAATTTAAAGCACTGGGAATGTTATCAACATTCTTCTTAACACAGAAGGTAGGGGAATTGCTAATGAAAGTATTGACAGTTTGATCACTCTACGTTAATGTCAGGCACAGCCATCGGAAGGTGTGACCTGCCTCACAGAGAGCTATGACTCTTATCTAAGTCTCATGAATTTAGAAGCCTTTTTTTTTTCTTTTTTTTTGTCTTTTTGCCTTTTCTAGGGCCACACTCGCGGCATATGGAGGTTCCCAGGCTAGGGGTCTAATGGGAGCTGTAGCCGCCGTCCTACCCCACGGCCACAGCAACGAGGGATCCAAGTTCTGTCTGCAACCTACACCACAGATCAAGGCAATGCCGGATCCTTAACCCACTGAGTGAGGCCAGGGATCAAACTTACAACCTCATGGTTCCTAGTCGGATTCGTTAACCACTGAGCCACGACGGGAACTCCTAGAAGGCTTATTCCCTGAAAATTCTCCTTTTTCATTTTAAATATTTCTCCAAAATTACTGTGAAAAATTCTAGAATCTTTTGAAGCCCATGAGTTATGGTCATCATAGGTAGCAGTGACTCTAGTTCATGCACGAGCTACAACAGAGAAAAGGAAGCTTTGCTGGATGGATCATGAAGCCAATCACTCTTGCCATTGCTCGCTAGGAGTGTTATGACTACTTACCCACAATTTTCTCCTAAGAATTTAACTAAAGCACTTGGGATATTTGAATGCCTGGTCCACCACATTTTTTATGGACTTCGTGACTAATTAAGAAAAGCAATACCAATAATAAATGACTTGGTTACCATTTACTGAGTGTAGCCTATATTTAAGGAGTTAATAATAACCCTCCTGAGAATTGATAACTCTCCTTATTTTTGAAATGAAGAAATTAAGACATAAAGAAGTCCTGGGTTACATCGTGGTCCAAACTGGATTTGAATCCAGGTCCTTCAAAGGCCTTCAAAATGAGTTTATAGCTCATTTTCTTAAATAATTTATCATATTCCCATCATAAGGCAATGTTTTGTATAATTTTTCTTCGTTAATCTATATCAAGATTTAGTACATAAACTATGTTTAAAGAAGTTGACTTTCAGAGTTTCTGTCGTGGCTCAACGGTTAATGAAGCGACTAGCATCCATGAGGATGCGGGTTTGAACCCTGGCCTTGCTCAGTGGGTTAAGGATCCCGTGTTGCCGTGAGCTGTGCTGTAGGCCTGTGGTCGCAGCCCCGATTTGACCCCTAGCCTGGGAACCTCCATTTGCCACGGGTGCAGCCCTAGAAAGACAAAAAAAAAAAGTTGACTTTCATTTATTTGACTAATTTAAACGTTATACTCTTAAAAACATTTCAGTCTATTGTAATGTAACTTCCTGATCATATATCAATAACAAATCAAGCTGATGAGGAGTGATAAACATTTTTAATTGTAGCAGATTTACAGAAGATTATCTGTGAATTTAAAAATATTGAGTCAAAATAAAAATGGATAAGGCAATTATTAGAAGTGATAGTCAAAAATCTTAAAATTAGGCAAAATAATCACAACCATATAAACAATAATGGAATTTAGTACCTTCTTCTCTCCATAATATGTTAGCTACTGCAGCATGTTAGGAAAAAGGAGAAAAAGAAAAATGAGAAAAGAGAAATTCAATAGCATAGTAATATAAATAACTATAAAAGAGGTCACAATCTCTAGGATAAAACATGCACATAAAAAAAGTGTTGGTGAATTCAAAAAATTACTTTACTTTAATAAAATAGTAAAACACTGGGAGTAGATAATAATGTTTTGTTCATGTCCTGAAATAGCCAATTCTTTGGAATCAAGATATTTTTAATAAAACATTTTATACACCAGTGTAAAAATGAAATATTTAAGTTTATTAAAGTATATCTTTAGAACATGCATTAGTAGTTAAAACTACTTGTTTATTGGTAGCATAGTTACAAGTTACTAATTGAAAAAGATATATTTCTAAAATTCTCAACAATCATAACATATAATATTTATACATAGTATGCAATATTCCCGAGGAAGGATAGTTCTTATAAACGCAGAATTTTGAACTCAGACATAGCTTCTTTTTAGTATATGTTTTCACTTTTTAAGCCAGATAGAAAAAAGTATGCCTAAATATATTTTGTTGATTTTGATGCACAATAATGGTTCATATTTATTTATTACTTGGTATTCCTGTTGTGGCACAGTGGGTTAAGAAACCAACCACAGCAGCTCGAATCACTGTGGAGTTGACGGTTAGATCCCAGACCCGGCACAATGGGTTAAGGGATCCAGTCTTGCCACAGCTGTGGCATAGGTTGCAGCAGCAGCTCGAATCTAATGCCTGGCCCAGGAACTTCCATATGTCACAAGGGCAGCCATAAAAATAAGAAAAAAATTTAAAAATAAAAAATTATTTCTGGACAATAGCTTTATTAATTATTACCAAGTGACTAAAAAAATTAAAATATTCAGAGAAATAAAGAAAAATACTAACTAGAAATATTCTCAAGAAAATATTCCCATTTGTTAAGAATATTTATTCATTTACCCATTCAAATGTATCCAGTTCTCTAAACTGTCTTTTTCCTTACTGAAGTATAGTTGATTTATAACACTGTATTAGCTTCAGGGGTACTTATATACTTCCAAAGTAAAATAATATTCGTGAAAAGAAAATATACCTAATGGAAAAGCTCTTACACATCTAATCACCCTCTGCATATTTTAACCATATTAAACAATCACTTTTTAAAAAATTAAGCCCTGACCTTCAGCACAGCAGAGTCAAGACTGGAGTCCAGTGCTCCAAGCTGGAGACTGAAGGTCAGTCATGCACTTTTCAGCAGCTACTATACTTCTTATAAAATAAATGTTTGGGTGCTCCCCTAGTGGTTCAGTGGAAAGAAATCTGACTAGTATCCTTGAGGATGCAAGTCCAATCCCTGGCCTTGCCCAGTGGATTAATGATCTGGCATTTCTGTGGCCGGCGGCTACAGCTCCGATTTGACCCCTAGCCTGAGAAGTTCCATATGTCACAGGTGTGGC
The DNA here is from genome assembly GCA_004024745.2 of Catagonus wagneri. Classification (NCBI taxonomy): domain Eukaryota; kingdom Metazoa; phylum Chordata; class Mammalia; order Artiodactyla; family Tayassuidae; genus Catagonus; species Catagonus wagneri. Next base: position 2,735,797 of record PVHT021183709.1, on the reverse strand, counting down.
CCTCCCTAAAAAATAAAAAATAAAAATAAAAACTTTTTTTAAAGTAAGAAATTTTTGAGATTCTTGGCTTTTTTTTTCTTTTTTGCTTTTTAGGGCCAACCACTGTTAGTAAGTGACTTGACTTTGATAATTCTTCACACCAATGATTGGTTGCAGCATATGGAAGTTCCCAGGCTAGGGGTCAAATCAGAGCTGCAGCTGCCAGCCTACACCACAACCATGGCAACACCAGCTCCGAGCTACGTCTGCAACCCACACCCCAGCTCATAGCAACGCCAGATCCTTTTCCCACCAGTGAAGCCAAGGATTGAACCCTCAACCTCATGGTTACTAGGCAGATTTCATTTCTGCTGCACCACAATGGGAACTCTCTTTTTTTTTTTCCTAATTCTTGGCATTTTTAATTCTTTAGGTATATTTCTTCAAACATGCACCCATGATACGTGGAGCCCTTTAGCACAGTTTGTGTTGCTGTTCTTGTAGCCCATGGTGTGCTTGTAACAAACACAAAAAGTACAGATTCTCTTTATAAAGAGAGGGCATAGCCCTGGGAAGAGATAGAACCATGCTAGCAAAAAATGATGACTGTGTGATTAGTGCAATCAGAGAAACACATACCAGGTTCAGTGGCAAGGAACAGGATAGAACAGTCACCTTTGAGGGGCAGAGGTTGGGCAGAGGAGGGACAACTTCGTCAGGCTGGTGGCGCTCAAGGAAGATAATGTCACCCAAGTCTACAAGAGGGATGCCGGCTACCGCCACGCTCCAGAAGTTCAAGGTAAACCAATGGGACACAAAATTATCTGTGGCTTTACTGCAATGTGAAATTCTTTTTGAAGATCACGTATGCCTTATAATGAAAAGGGGGTTTAATGGAACAGATGCCTGGACACACCAGTAACAGAAACTTTGATTAATGCCCTTTTAATAAACTATTTTATTTTGTAAATTAGGGACATGCAATTATATTTAAATGATGGATCTCATATTACATATGCTATCTATGTGAAAATACATGTGGAGGGTGAATATTACATGAGAAAAGGCATAAAACAGTTAACTATGGAGTAGCATGCTATTTTTCTTCACTACTCATGTGTAAATTCTTGGCTTTTCAACTAAGTTTTTTGCTCATCTCTGTCTAAAAGTGTAAGGTTTGCACCAGAGCAAAATATTTTTTGATAAGAAGTTTTTATGTCAGGGTAACATTTTAGCTAGATGTCTGTTGACTGTTTCTCCATTTGGATTTTTAAAAAAATTGACTTAACTTCAGAGGGCAAATAAAAAGGGGCAATGTCGAAAGAAAATATAGATAAAAATTTAACGTATCTAAAAACTGTGGGGTTAGTGTCATGGTTGTTGAAATATCTTTGAATGTACATATGGAGAAGGAAATGAGACATTTAAAACACACTATTTTGGGGCTGGGAAGCTATGTAAGATATGCCAAGTACACTGCCTGCCATATGCCAAATTCAAAGCCACTTGTAAGGGAGACTGTCACTCTTTAAGCACTGATTGAAGATAATTCCCCCAAGACCACACAGATTCCCAACCTAGTGTCTAGCATTAGCTGATTATGTTATGTGGCCAAGCTTACACTAAGGCATGCATCCAGGAACTAGCCACAACTCCATGGTTTAAATCTGTGAAGGGATGAGATGGGATAATGAGATCCTTTTGGGGGGTAATTTGAATCAAGAAATCACGCTAGAAAATGAAGAGCATAGATAGCAAAAGGCACCATGATGTAGGGTTAGTGTCATGATCGTTTGTGATGATGCAGATCGGGATTCAAGAAACTGTGAAAGGGAGTAAGGATATGCAACCTGCACAGAGAATCAAGACTCAGCCATCTGACTTTGTAAAGTTGGCTTCTGAGTCTGAATGCAGATCCATCTCTGACTACTTCATGTTGCCAATTTAATGTTCACATTGATCTTTAAATAACCTATACATAATCAAATAGATCCTTCTCTGGGCAACCAAATGAGTCAGATTGAAACCAAGATGATGCAGGAATTATTCCCATGTCGGAGATTTGAAAAAATTGAAAATGGTGCCCATCTTTCCTTCCAGTGCCAAACCATGTAAGCATACTATCTGCAGTGGTTGTAACATGGTGTACAAGGAAGTATCTCAGACTTAGTGGCTTAAAGCAATGATAAACATTTATGTTTTCCTGGGGGTGGCTTGATGGGACTGAGGGTTCTGGCTTGGAGTTTCTCGTGAGGCTTCAGTCATGGGCAGGCTTGACGTGGTCTGGGAGGTCTACTTCTACACTGGTTCACTTGTACGACTGGCAATTTGATGTCAGCTGTGGCAGGGGGTCTCAGTTTATTGATGGGACTCTCCTCAAGGCTGCTTAAGTGTCCCCCCATGCTGGCAGTTCTTCTCCCAGAACAAGTGGTCCTAGAGAGTGAGGCAGAGCAGTAATACCTGGAGAAATGGCTTCAGAAGTCCTGCACCTCAACCTCTACCCTACTTTATGCCTGATAGAGACCTGGCTTATTTCAGCATGGGAAGAGACTACAAGGGTGAGTGTAACAGAAGAGGAGGGTCATTGGAACTAAGTGGACCCCACACAACGTTAGTTTAACAGACTCCCTACAAAGCAAACACTGAGGACATCTTTCTAACATCCTCTTGGCCAGACTGCCAAGATCCAAGCTTCCCTTAATATAGAAATACCAAGCCAACCACTGTCAGTAAGTGACTTGACTTTGATAATTCTTCATACCAATGATTGGCTGTAATTTTGTATCAAAAAAATAAGAAGTGACATTATTAAACAATTGCGGCTAATTCACTACACATATATAAGAGAAAAATTTGCTTTCTAATTCACTTATACATCTTATTATTTTAACCATATGGCCAGCAAAATTACTTCATCTTTTGCTTTAACTTCCTTAGCTAGAGGGTATACTACAGAGTTAAAAAAAATAAAATAATTATAACATATTTTAAGTAGTACTTGGCACATACATATATACATTTATATGTGTATATGTATGTATATATGCTTATATATGTGTCTATGTATGTATATATGCTTATATATGTGTATATATATGCTTATATATGTGTATATATATGTCTATGTATGTATATATGCTTATATATGTATATATATATATGTGTATATGTATGTATATATGCATATTATATATATGTATGTGTAGAATTCAAGATCATCATACCTAAATAAATTAATAGAACTGTTGCCTAAACAAAATATACTTAAAACTATATTCTATCTATTATTAGAGTAGCAGAGGATTCTCTCTTACTACTATTTAAGAGAACAGAATAATTAGAAAAATAGAGGACAACTTGAATATTAATTATCCTATGAGTACAGAAAAAAACTAAAGCTTAGACTTTAAAGCTGTTCCAATGAACCTCAATTTTTATAAATGAGAACCGTTGCTAGCATATGGAAGTTCCCAGGCTATGGGTCAAATCAGAGCAGCAGCTGCCAGCCTACACCACAGCCACAGCAAAGCGGTATCTGAGGCACATCAGCAACCTACACCACAGCGCACAGCAATGCCAGATCCTTAACCCACCGAGCAAGGCCAGGGATCGAACCCACAATCTCGTGGATACTAGTTGGGACTGTTAACTGCTGAGCCACGAAGACAATTCCTACACTTGCTTATCTTTAAAGGCATTGTAAAACAGGTGAATAGCAGAGCGATAAAAGACAGCAGACTCCTAATATGATGATCACTGAAGTAAGCCATGAACTTAGCATCGGAAAGTTCTCGTCATAAGATTAAAAATATATACTGGACTTTACACTGTGAGAAAAACTGTTCACATAAAAAATGACATAATGTCTCATACAACAAGCTAATTATAAGTTAACAGAGGTTAACTAATTCTTAGAACAGATTTCTAAAAAGAAAATGCATGAATCATAACAGAAAACCAGACAGTATGAGGATTTTTTTATGGATTCAACAAGCGAAAAATTTCAAATTGTTTAGAGCAGTGCCTGCAGTGTGGCGTATGGAGTGACTGGCCATCAGGCCCTCCTGTACAGCACAGGGAACTCTACCCAATGTTCTGTGATCATCCATGTGGGAAAAGACTCTGAAAGAGAATGGATGTGTGTACGTGTATAACTGACTCGCTTTGTTGTACAGCAGAAATGATCACAATGTTGCAAATCAACTACACTTCAATAAAACTTTAAAAAATGAAAAAAAAGAACAGTACCTGGAGTACATGCACACACACGTGTACACACACAGCATATATGTGTATCTTTAAAAAACAAGAGCGTATTTTTGCTAAATACAAAGAGAAACATCTTCCAAGATAAGAAATTCACGTTATGATTCAAATATGAAAACAACTCGAAGCGATAATAGGATTTAAATATCTTGTTTTTCAAAAAGAATTAGCATAATGTTTGAATGTACACAGTGTGGAGAAATAGATATTTAAGATGTCTCAGGACATTTTTTGGTCAAATATTAAAAGCCTTATTAGTAGGCCAATGGCAAGTTCTATAGTAAATTCAATTTGTCTTTTTAAATTAGTTCAAGTATTTACAGTCTGTTGATTAAAGTGAATTCCGTATTGCTTTTGATTTGCTTTTAGATACAATAGTTCCAGGCTTGGTCCTGTTAAACAACAGTGTAAAACCTGCCATTCTCAATCTGTTAAATACCCATCCTACAGCAATAACATCACAGGTAGGATTAAAACGATGACTAACCTTAGATGTGAACGTATTTTACATATGTCCTAGTTCTTGTACAGCTTTATCACAGAGAAACCAGGTATGTGTTACACAGTAAGAATTTGAATGTAAAAGTGTTAATAGGATAAATAAACTAATAATGACTTTTACAAAGGAATTTCAGCTTAATCATGGAAAGATTGTGATCTTAAATTACAAAACAACCTGATGGCCCCACGATGAGTTTACTGTATATGGCACATCCAACATGTCCATTGGGTCATTTGCTGAATAGGATTATGTGCACTGGCTAGTTCAATTGTGGCTAGGTATCTCTCTTACTAATTGTACTCTGGGATATTTTTTCCTTCTTTCTGACTTAATTTGGAAAGTAGTATTTACTCAAAAAATATGTCTCCTTATCTCGCTCACATCTGTGGAGGAAGAGTCCTGCCCAAGATGACATCCTAAACACTGTACTCAACTTTTCACACTGCTGTCTTTTCTAGGATATGTTTTCCCAAAACATTTGATGGATATACTCCTGGTTATAAGAATTCACTTACCTGTTTTAAAAATATTATTTAGATGAACCAAGTGAAACTGTGCTTTAATTTGAAAATGATATGACTGATAAGGGATTAATATCCAACACATATAAACAGAACATACAACTCCACCACAGGAAAACAAACAACCAATTTAAAAAAATGGACAGAAGAACTGAATTGACATTTTTCCCAAGAGGAGATACAGATAGCCAAATGGGTATACGAAAAGATCCCCAACATTGATCGTCATTAGGGAAATGCAGGTCAAAACCACAATAAGATACCATTGCACATTTGTCAGAAAGGCTGTCATTGAAAAGTAAACTAAGAACCGATTTTTAGAGGGTGTGGAGAAAAGGGAACCCTATATACTCATGGAAAACAGTATGGGGGGGTTCTCAGTAAACTAAAAATAGAACTCGCATATGATCAGCAATCCTACTCCCAGGCAACTATCTGGAGAAAATAAAAGCACTCATTTGAAAAGATGCATGCACTCCAATGTTCACAGCAGCATTATTTACAATAGCCAAGATATGGAGGTTACTTGTGTCCATCAACAGATGAATAGAAAAAGAAGATGTGTTCCCTATATACTATAGAATACTGCTTAGCCATGAAAGAATGAAATTTTGCCATTTGCTACAACAAAGATGGACTTGCAGGGCCTTATGTGGTAAGGAATAACAAATCCGATTCCAGATTAAATGTTTTTTTATGTTCATTTTTGTGTAGCTTATAGTATATATAATAGCTCACCTCAGGGAACCCTGCCCTTGTGCTTGATGGTTAAACTAAAATAACTATTCAGCTCACAGAAAACATCCTGACCCATCTACCCATGGAAATTGATACATCCTCTCTGAAACCAGGAGATATTTGAACAAAAGATGACCTTTATTACCTATTTTACAAAATTATTGTTCTCGTATTAACAAATGCAGGACTGAGCCTCTGAATATGAGATTGAGGCTTATAACTGTATGATTCTAGATGTGGAAAGAAGCAACAAGAGGGAATATTTTCCTGGACCATAAGAGACCAGTAGGATAGGTGGTCCAGAGATTTATATATACTGTTAAAAAGGCCTGGTCCAGTAAGAGCACAGTGAGTGGCCTGACAATGAAATCTTCACCAGACAGGCCACCATAGGATAAAATGGTCATGAAATGCCCCCCAAAACCATGGTCAATTTTATGACATTGGAGGGGCCCTGCCAATTAAAAATTGGCACTTGCCATCTGCTCTTCAAGGATTAGGTCAACAGCCACTGCAGTAGCTGACCTTCAACATCCCCTGAAGGGAATTCAGGGTGGACATCAGGAGTGAGGCACTCTGTGCTCTGGGAAAACCTGACAGAACTGGCCTTCAGATAGTTAGACATTTTCAGAAGATACTATGAGCCCAGATTCTTGCATATTCTCCTATCTAGGAAAGAACTGTAAGCATTAATGATGACATCTGCTTTGGCTCTTGAGGAGAGAAATACATCTAGAAGTAAAAATGGAGTACCTGTGTCAGACTCAGAGCCACCCACTACTCTCAAAGCAGTGTCTGCTGCTAAAACTGAGCAGGACCCTGTGGTAACTCTGTCAAGTTTATGATTAACCTCTTTATCTGAACTTTTATTCCTTTTCTTGTCCAATACTTGTTCTACTCAAGATTGAGGAGTATCAAAGAAAAGGGGAATGGTTCCCACTGTGGCTCAGCAGGTTAAGAACAGGACATAGTGTCTGTGAGGATGTGGGTTTGATCCCTGGCCTTGCTCAGTGGGTTAAGGATCCCGTGTTGCCTCAAGCTGCCACACAGGTCACAGACACACACACATGGCTCTGATCTGTTGTTGCCTTGACTGTGTTGTAGGCCTGCGGTTGCAGCTCCAATTCCACCTCTAGCCTGGGAATTTGCATATGCCACAGGTGCAGCAGTAAAAAGAAAAAGGAGAAAGAAAGAAAGAAAGAAAGAAAGAAAGAAAGAAAGAAAGAAAGGGAGGAAGAAAGAAAGAAAGGTAGGCATGACCCTATAGGACCTTCCAAAAACAGACCCCTCCCCCATATCCTCTGCTGTAGCTTCTCTCTGAAGTACCTAGATAACAGTAGCTGATGCACATTCCTGAGTTCTTTTACAGATGCTAAAACCATCACCAAATTGAAGAAATTAAATACTTGACGATCATTAGGATATAATAGCCCGCACACCAACTGGCACCTAAGGATTGAGGACATGAACCCAAGTGACCCCTCCCTGTGATCTCCCCATCAACCAGTCGGAGAATCGTCCACAAGCTGGTCACTTACTCTGTGACCCTATCCCCCACCTAGTTTTCCTTTTTTTTTTTTTGTCTTTTGTCTTTTTAGGACCGCACCCACGGCATATGGAGGTTCCCACGCTAGGGGTCTAATTGGAGCTATTGCTGCAAGACTACTCCACAGCCACAGCAACGCAGGATCCGAGCCACATCTGAGACCTACACCACAGCTCACGGCAACTCCAGATCCTTATCCCACCGAGTGACACCAAGGATCAAACCCTCAACCTCATGGTTACTAGGCATATTCATTTCTGCTGTGCCACAAGGGGAACTCTTTTTATTTTCGTTCTTGGCATTTTTAATTCTTCAGGTATATTTCTTCAAACTTGTACCCATGATACATGGATCCCTTCAGCACATTTTTTTTATTTTATGACTGCACCCATGGCATGTGGAGGTTCCCAGGCTAGGGGTATAATCAGAGCTGTAGCAGCCGGCCTACGCCACAGCCACAGCAACGCAGGATGCAAGCCACACATCTGCGACCTACACCACAGCTCATGGCAACGCCAGAACTTTAACCCGCTGAGCAAGGCCAGGGATCAAACCCACAACCTCATGGTTCCTGGTCAGACTCATTTCCGCTGTGCCACAATGGGAACTCCTCCCCCATCTGGCTTTTGAAAATGCTTTAATATTTTGGTTTGGGAGTTCAGGACGTTTTGGAGGCATAAACCACCCTTCTTCTTACATGGCCTGCAATAACCATTCCTCTACTCCAAACTCTGACATTTTGGTTTTGTTTGGTCTCACCGTGCACCAGTTGCACAGACTTAGGCTAACACTTTTGCTAAGTGAGGTAAGTCAGACAGAGAAAGACAAATACTGTATGATAACGTTTACATGTAGAGTCTAAAAAACACAACAAGCTATTGAATATCGCATAAAAGAAGCAGACTCACAGATACACAGAACAAGCCAGTGGTTACCAGTGGGGAGGGCGGGGTGGAGCAATATGGCAGAAGGGGAGTGGGAGTTATAGACTGTTGGGTGTAAGACAGGCTCGAGGATGTATTGTATAACATGAGGAATATAGCCAATAATTTATAAGAACTGAAAATGGAAAGCAACCTTTAAAAATTCTGTATTATTTTAAGGGAAATTAAAGAGTAAAGAGAAAAATGCAATAGCATATTTAAAGAGAGAGGATAATATAATGAAACAAAAAAAAAATGTCTCCAGTCATCCACATTTGTTTTTCCTATGCCTCTCACATTGCTGCATTAAAACTCCTGGTCATAATGTTACCTGATTTTATTTTATTTATTTATTTATTTGTTTGTTTGTTTGTTTGTTTGTTTATTTTTTAGGGCTGCATCTGGAGCATATGGAAGTTCCCAGGCTAGGGGTTGCGTCTGAGCTGCAGCTGCCACCTCACACCACAGCCACAGCAATGACACTATATGAGCCATATCTGTGACCTACACCACAGCTCATGGCAAAGCCAGATCCTTAATCCAGTGAGTGAGGACAGGGAACAAACCCATGTCCTCATGGATACTCGTTGGGTTCCTTACTGCTGAGCCACAATGGGAACTCCTGTTACCTGATTTTTAATCCTTACTCCTTCAGGAAGCTAAAGCCTTCTCTGCTGACATGTTGTCATCACAGGTTTTAAATCTTTGAAGATATCCTTGAGAAGCAAATTTCTTCCTTGTCATATTGGAAGAGAAAATTAAAATGCAGCAAAGTGACCTCAGTCCCTCAAAGCGTGTAAAGAAACCACCACTACACATTAAGATATGGGAAAGGAATCTGAGAAAGAATGGATATATGCATCTGTACAACTGCACGTATTTTCACTGTTTCACTGTTTCACACCTAAAACTAACACAAGCTCGTAAGTCAACTATCCGCCAATAAAAATTTTAAAATAAAAAAAAAATTAGGCATTTGGAGTTATTGTCCTTATTATTTTAGCAGGGATTATCTTTATTTGAAATATTATTGCTACTCCTGGGAGCTGGTTTGCTACTTCAAATTGTTACACTGGATAAACAAATCCTGGAAAATCATGAAAGGCATCATTCCTCTGCTCACCTCTACATTTGTCTTTCCTTCCCCGCTTCTTTACAGCCCTCATCCCCGCACACTCCAGATTCTGTATTAATAAGAGAGAACAAGGCTGGCTGCCCTCCCTCCTTCCACTGTCAGCCCTGAAAAAGGGCAGAGCAAACAACAGACAGCACTGATACTGCAGCAGCTGCAGTGACTGGCACAGAGAAAAGAGAACCGGCTCAGCAATGCTCAGAGAGAAGTGACAGGGAGAGAAATAAACTAGGTGAGTAGCAGTCATGTGGCCGACCATGCTATAGGACAAGTGGACCTTTGCTCTGAAACCTGAGCGCATTTTCAGCTGAAGCCTTCTGGTGGTACCGGGACTCCACACATGTAGCCTCAAATTATTGCTCGCTCTTGAAAATAAGATGTGGCCACGCATGACAATATAAATGTGGTATTAAAAACAACGTCCCTCCCATGTGTGTACATATTTCTTTTTACTAACATTCTTAATGAAACTTACCTTTCCCACATTCTATAAGAAGGTATAGCAAAGGAAAATGATTAGATTTGAATGAAACACTCTGGAATCTTATGTTCCATGGGCATTTTTTCAAATTTGAGCATAAGATGTTTCATGTGCCTATGAGATCCAAAAAGTGAATTTAGCTTCACAGGAGTAATAAACTACATAAAATACAAACATATAAGAGTAAGAAAGTAGCCAGTTGCCAGGCATGCTAATAAAGTGTAAGTAATTCCTAAATAAATCTGAATCTGAAAATAGTTTGCTGTTAAATATAAATATAAAATATTAATCTGGAAATTTTTTTGGATAGTCCCATACCTAGCATATGGCACTATCAATTTTACTGATTATTATTCATTTATATATTTTTTATTTATTGTTTGAAATACTTCAGAAAAATTTAAAACTAATAACAATTCACCTAGAACAATAACAATATTGATAATCAGAACACACTTTTGAGCCCCTATTATGTGCTAGACATTGCACCAGGTATTTTAGAATATTGGATCCACAGAAATTTCATTTCTATAAATGTTTCCAATTGAATTACTTTCTACAGTATTTTTTTAAAAAAGCAAAATAGGGGAGGCATGGGCAGGGGGTTGGATTTGGCGTGTGCACACTATTGTATATTGAATGGATGGTCAACAGGGAACTGCTGTGAAAACTATTCGATATTCTGTGATAACCTATGTGGGAAAATAATCTGAAAAAAGAAGGGATATGTGTGTGTGTATAACGAATCACTGTCGTACACACAATAATGTAAATCAACTGTACTTTGATAAAATTTTAAAAAATGAAAAAAAAAATAAAGCAAGCATGTGTTAAAAAAATAGGAGGCTAATCAAAAAGTCTGGAGTAAAATAATAATGCTCTAAACACAAAGTAATGAGCAGAATATCCACTTTTTAAAATAGCCAGCAACATGTTTTCAGAATAGTCCCTGTGGTCAGAATTGTGTACTGGCCAACGCTATACCAAACGGTCTGAAGCAAAAGTTGCTCAAAGGACCACAGAAGCATAAAGTTGACAGATTACCTTTTATCTATTATCATAATGGAATCTTTTCTGCGTCAGTTTTGATCTAGTTTAATGGTTACAAATTACTAGGCATAAGCAGCCTAAAGCATAATTTTAGTCCTTGACTATTTTAATACAATTAATTATTATGAAAAATAACATTTTATGAAAGTACTGGTTTTCTTCTTAGAGTTTCAAATAGGCTGCTAAACCAAGTAACACTATCTTTGGGGAAATAAAATTCTGTCAAATGCTGTTCAAGAGAGTAGAGGAAAATGATTCAGCTTCATATTGAAGCCTCACATTAGTTGTATTCCAGCAGCTTGCTGAAACAAATTTCAACAGTAAATACTCCATCTTGCAATTAAATATTAAACATACAAAATTCTTTACATACATTATATGCTACGTTGGCAATTTGAGTTTTTGTTTATTAGAGTATAGTTGATTTACACTATTGTGTCAATTGTTGCTGTACAGCTAGCAACCTGGTGATATATATATATACACATTCTATTTCTCATATTATTTTATTTGGTTAATCCTACCCAGGTAATAAAAAAAATTACTCAAATGTCAGCTATAAAATTTAACAATGAAGCCCAGTGTAAAAAAAAAGAGTTTATTGTGATATCTCTAAACACTAGATAATGAGTATGTAAAAAGAATTTTTACCTTTGTAGAAATATAGCATGTAAAAAACTCAAAATCTGACTTTTTCCATTCAGGAACTTCAAAGCCTCCCTTAATTCAGGTATTCATTCTTACCATGTATTGAAAGTTCCCAACAAATATTTGTATGATTATGTGACACAAAATTAAAGAAACCCTTCGTGTACTCTGTGACTACTCTCTGAGTTGACATTCTTTTTGAGGCACCCCATTTGGAATATGATGATCTGTGCTGCAATTTCATCCCACCTGGCTTGAATATCTATTCCAGCAATTATGTTATTCTACCATGTATTATAGTTGTCGTTTCCTTCTACCTGCACTAAACAGCCTATCTGAAAGGACAGGATTGTCTTGGTCAGTGTTAGCCATATGCCAGCAGCATGTTTGTGTGTTTCTTCTTTCCTCAGCGACTCTTTCATAGGTGTAAACACAAATGAACACACCTGTTGTTCCCTTTAGATATTTTGTTCGTCTTACAATGAGCTCATTGATTTTATTAATTCTGTAAATGTCTCTTTTCTAACAGACACTTAAGGAACTAATAAGTTTGGGATAACACTGAAATAGCATTCGTGCGCTCGGGAAGGTAACTTCAGTTTCGCGCACATTTAAACTACCCAAATCAAATTAGAGCCACTGTAAACGTTATTTAAATTAAGTTAGTTCAGTTGCCATGGAAATATGAAAGTAATTAAAACGAAACCAAATTGTAGCAAAATATTAAGTACATGGCAGTTTCTTCCTAAATAACTTCTGAATGTATGATAACTCAACATTTCTTTAATACATGTGATTGTTGACTTCCAAGGCATATGCAAAATCAGCTCTAGCAGATAATGTCAAAGTGTTTTCCAAAGGGAGATAAAACTGACACTGTCACTTGGAGTGGATAATGATTCCTATTTTTCTAAATCTCATCAACTCTTGGTATTATGCAACTTTTTAATTTTTGGTAATCTAGTGGGTATATAATGGTGTTTCTTTGTGATTATAAAGTGTGTTTCCTTGAAAATTAATGAGGTTCAGCATTGTCAGTATATTTTTTCACTTCATCTTTCTTGTCTCTGAAAAGCCTTTTTTTTTTTTTTTTTGGCGGGGGGATGGGAGCACACCAATGGCATGCAGAAGTTTCTGGGGCCAGAAACCTGTGCCACAGCAGTGATCTGAGCCACTGAAATCACAATGCTGGAATCTTAACCTGCTACACCACCAAGGAACTCCTGAAAAGTCTTCTTAAAACTACTGCTTAGGGAGTTCCCATCGTGGTGCAGTGGAAACGAATCCAACTAGGAACCATAAGATTGCAGGTTCAATCCCTGACCTCACTCAGTGGGTTAATGACCTGTGGTGTAGGTCGAAGACGGCTCAGATCTGACGTTGTAGTGGTTGTGGCATAGACCAGGGGCTACAGCTCCAATTTTACCCTTAGCCTGTGAACCTCCACTTACCGCACTGGCCCTAAAAAGCAAAAAACAAACAAACAAAAAGCTGTTGCTTTGGTTTCTCTTGGTAGTTTCACCTACATATGTCTTTTTACCAATCTATCTGTCTACGATACTAAATTCCAATTACTTTTTTTATGTAGATAATATCTTGAGGGCAAATTACTATGATTAGAACTTCTTAATTTTAATCTAATTATAAGGTTTTCTCTGACATTTATTCTGGTTTTGAAACATAACCTTAAAATTATATTCTGATATTAACGTTAGTATAATCATAATTAGTAAAATATTGGATGTAATCTATATGTATATATAGTCTTTACTTGAATGTTATTATGATATTATATTAGAAAATAACACCCCTTTTTTCTTTACAGTACAATCCTTGTCTTCTGAATCCAAACTCTACCTAGAAACACATATTAACTTTCTATTTGGACATGTTTCACACAAAAATGTAAATATTTTATTCACTAAAACTTATTTTCTTTTAAAGTTTTATTTTTCCTAGAATAATAAATTTAACAATTTTATTATTACTAGAAAAATTCCAAAAGTTTTATCATTATTTATACCAGAGCCTAGTATAAAGGTATGTATTAGATGGATAGTATATCAACTTAGGGAGAAAATATTCAAATATAAAATTTTAGTGCATGATACAAAAAAGTGACTTCTAATAAATTTCATATTTAATAAAATTTCATATATAAAGTAATATTTCATATGTAACACAAATATGGAAATGTACACAAAGTTGAAAAATAAAGCAAATAGGGAGGCAGAACAATGATCAAACTGACTCACTTTTTCTGGCATACTCAGATAACAATTAGCTCTTATCAGAACGCAGATATCTGAGCAAACAGAGACTAACACAGCACAGGGATGTATAATCAGGGCTCTTTGCACACAGCTGATAAAATGCATGGCTTCAATTAGATTTCACAAAATGTTAAGAACGTACCTGTCTTCTGCCGCTCACCCTACAGCCTTGGAATTTGAAGGGCACATTGGTTTTATTAACTCTTCACACGTTGACACCATTTTCTGACAGAAATTACCATATCGGAGAACTCTATGAAAATCATGGAGTGATGATAATTCTAACCCCTTTTTGAATCTAAGTACAGGCTTCCCCACCATCCGAAAGCAGAGTATTCCTGTGAAATCTTTCACAAGCTGAAATGGCAGAGAGCAAACAACCTGATGATACATCTTGCTAAGGGATGGACAAAGTAAATTGAGGTAAAGCACAGATGCTCACAGACAGGGCTCGCAGTTATGGTGGCTGATCTGCAGAGTGTGGGTCCCAGGAAAGGAGCTTAGTGGGGCCCCTCTCCTGACTCAGAAGCTTTCAGCCTCTATAAAACAGGTTGAATGTGATTTTGCTTGCTTTCTTCATAAAAACAAAAATCCTCTTAGAATTTCTTTGGGTTAGTGAAAGCTGATACTAACATAGGTCTTTTGTAAAAGCAAAGTGGCATAAGTCAAATTTATGAAAATCGGGAGCTACCTGTCACAGCTATTTTGCAAAGGATTTGCCAAGTGTAATGTGTCTGGAATTATGATGATCAAAGTGAGTCCTAACATTTTCTCCTGCACACCACTAACAAAATATTAGTATATAGATTTTCTAAAAGTTTCATAGAGATTTTATACTCAGCACTGTTGCAGTATATAAGCTTATTTAGTCTGCATGCCTGAAGAAATATCAGCAAAATGTCATCCTCACTTGCCTAATTTTATAAAATAAATTAGGCAAATTGACTGTAATAGGAGAGGAGAAAGGACTATTCCACTGAAGCTATATAACACCCTGCAGACAAAATGTAGGCAAGAAATCAAAATAAGAAACCTCTGAGTTCTATTTTGTTTTGTAGACAAGAGATGCCCAATTACTAATGACTGTTGTACACCAGTTCATTTGATGACATTCCGATGGCACAGCATCTTGTTAGATGACAGGCCTCCACTATTGTGCAAAAATGGCAATGCAGTATAAAATAGGTCCATTTAACAACACTGAAAAGGGTGTTATTTTGAAAATATAGCCTTCAGATATGAAAATCATGAGGCCAATAATTTTAGCATGTTCTGGGTCAACAGATGAAAAGATTTATGGAACAACTTACTTCACAGGATGTGACAATGTGAAAGCTCATGAAATAATAAATGCACATCAAGTATGGTTAACCTCAACACGAGTCTGATTATCCTGTGCTTTATTTCATAATAAGCTTACTAATATACAAACTTCTGTGACAAATATTAAATAAATCATTTTAGAGGATTTTTCAAAAAAGATACAAATTGTTCACTTCATGCTTTAATATGTTTTTGGTACAGTGCTTCTATTAAATAATATCCAGTGCTGTTAAATAAAAATTAACAATAGTCTTCATTCATTGATTTATATTTCATTTTTCTCAAATATTTGTTTTCATTTGGTTCTTTTTGATTCCAGGATTTAGCACTTAACTATCAGGATTAAAACATCACCCTTGCTATGATGTTTACACCTTATCTTTAACTATAGCTTTTCCAAATTCCTGATAATTCTACCTAACCCACACTGGTTGAGAATAAAAATGATTATTAATCAATGACTGGTGTTTTTGGCTCCATCTATACTTGTTGATAGGCTATGCTATTCATCTATTTATATTATTTTCCTTGCCTTTGTAGACATTAATAAGATCCTACATAAATGATCTCATTAAAACTATACACCTGCTCTTTCAAAATATTTTCTCAATTCTTTGAAAACAGGAAGTAAATGGAGACTGAAAAGGTTAATTAACTTGTCCATATCACCAGAATATTTTCCATTTCCAAAGTCTGTTATATTATTTTTAAACAGCCTTTATATACAAAAAGATCATATTTTAACCTATTTTAAGATCCTTTCCTCTACTTATAAAAATAAGCAAATATTTCTTAAGCATCCATATATCTTTTGAAATATTTAGATATTTATGTATAAGTGGCTATGTTTCACCATAATTCTAAATCTGTGTGTTATGAATTATGCTCATAGCACTTTATAATAATTATTAACTTATAAAAACACTCTATATTTATCTAATTTGTTCGTGTACTCTGGTTGTTGAGTTTAACCCATTGGAAATACTTATTTAGAGAACCATATTTAATTTTAGTCATAATAGCCCACCAATATTAAGTTATTGAAGTTAAGGAATGTTGCAATAGTCCAATATTTACAACTGTAATATTGTCTGTGACAATGAAAAAAAGAAAAAAATACATATATATACATGTATGTATGTATACTAGTATGACATATTCAGACATTATATCCAATATTTGTAAGAAGTTAGGTTAACTATATCCTTTACTAAAATTCCAGTAAGGTGTCACCTAATCTGTGTTCCCTGCTTAACGTATCTTGAGGCTTAAAAGCCTTCCAGAGCAGCCTGCAGTCACACTGCTCTTCATTTATCTTAATTCTGAAGATGACTTGTTATCTTCTGGGAACTGACTCCCTTTAGGAATGGAAGTGTTTTAAGTGCTTATACCATGTACATGATTTTTCCAAATAAACAACCGAACACCCTCACATGCTTCAAATCATCTTCTTTCTAGTCCCTATTATTATAAGCACTTCACAATCCTCTAGGTCTCCTTTCTTTTATTCCTTTCCCTTTCTTTTTTTCTTCCTTCCTTCCTTCATTCCTTCCTCCCTCCATCCCTCCTTCCCTCTTTCTTTCTTTCTTTCTTTCTTTCTTTCTTTCTTTCTTTCTTTCTTTCTTTCTTTCTTTCTTTCTTTCTTTCTCTTTCCTTATTTCCTCTCTTCCTTGCTTCTGTCTTTTTCCTTTCTTTCTTTCTTTCTTTCTTTCTTTCTTTTTCTTTTTTATTTTTTTGGCCACCATATGACATGTGGAGTTCCTTGTCCAGGTATCAGATCCCAGCCACAGTCACCACCCATACCACAGCTGCAGCAATGCCAGATTCTTTAACCCACTGTGCCAGACCAGGATCGAACAGGTGTCCTGGAGCTGCAGAGAAGCCACAGATCCTGTTGAGTCACAACTGGGCCTCCTGTAGGGTTCGTCTCTACATCTCTTTGCCTTTGAATCCTCTCTGTAGACTATTCCACCAAATCTTAGTCATCAAAATCTAACCCTAATGTAACTGCAGAGTATATTATTTGCAGCATATTTTTTTTTCTTTTTCAGCTGCACCCACAGCGTATGGAAGTTTCCAGGCCAGAGATCACACCTGAACCTAGCTGCAACTTATACTGCAGCTGCGGCAACACCGGACCCTTAACCCCCTGTGCTCAGCCAGAGATCAATTCTACACTTCCCAGATCCTTAGCCCATTGCACCACAGTGGAAACTCCCTTTGCAACACATTTTTGTAGTTCAGTTTGTCACATGAGAAAAATTCCAGTGAGGTTTGCCAACAAGTTGGGTCAGAGCTTTCCAATTCAAAATTCGGGTACAATAAAAAATTGGTTTCCTGGCCTGTGGTGCTTTGCTTGAATCTTTCTTTCAACAGCTTAACATTGCTGGGAAATGTAGTGTAAGAAAAAATGTGATTGATGCTGCTGTGAGAGCTCAATTACACAGACAATAGCTGGATGATTCCTCTGAAGCCAAAGCCAAATAAAGTCTGTGTGGTGTCATTTATCCCCAGAGCTGTAAATCTTTCCCTGTTTTTTATTGCTGTCTACATGGAATTGAATACCTCACTTGTCTGTATCTCTCCAAAGAGAAAGCAGAAGAAAAGGACCTGAGAGAACAATTTTTAAAATATAACTGGGAATATAACTTGACCCATGGAAAGGGGAAATAAAGTCTAGTAGCTTTTGCTTTGACTCTGGCAAAAGCAGATCCTGGCAAAAATACATACTTTTGTTCAAAATATCTTAATTGCTACATTACTGGAAAAAATATATCCTTATAAGCTGAGTTAACTATTTAATACAAAGAGACATAATATTTTTATACTGGGATGGAATGAGTGGGATTGATGGGCATTTTAGGGGTTTTTTGGATGTAAACTGTTACATCTGGAATGGATAGGCAGTGGGATCCTACCGTACAGCACAGGGAAATGTGTGTGATTGGGTCACTTTGTTGTACAACAGAACTTGAAGAGACATTATAAATCAACTCTACTTTAATAATAAGAATAAAGAAAAAAGATATAAAAAAGAAAAATAATCCATGTAAAAAAGGAGAAACATAATATTTCATATTTGTTTATGTAATAATATAGATGTCGATATAACATATTTCTCTGGCTACATCTATCTCTGCATCTACTTCTATCTCTATACCTATCTATCTGTACCATTCCTTTTAATAACTCTATGATTTCTTACAATTACTAGATTTTCCAGTTTTAGTAAAAATGTTTTACTAAATCTTTTGTCCATATTTCTAGCAAGGAGTGATTATTTTCATAAAATCAGCAGAAGTCAGAGGAAGAGCTACTTTATGTTGAGCATTGGGTTGAGCGCTTTAGAATATCTGCACAGAAATCTCTTGGTGAGTTAGTGTTTATACCATATTATCAATAAAGAAATTAAAGCTCAGAAAGGCCAAGTAAAAGCTCCAAATCCCAGGACTGTTATGTGTTGGAAAAACAATTCTAACTTATGTCTTACTCCAAAGCATGATTTATGCTTTTAATTTTCTGCTTTTTAGGGCCTCACCCATGGCATATGGAATTTCCCAGGCTAAGGCTGGAATTGGAGCTGCAGCTACCAGCCTACGCCACAGCCACAGCAAGGCCAGATCTGAGCCACATCTGTGGCTCACAGCAATGATGGATCCTTAACCCACTAAACAAGGCCAGGGATCAAACTCAAGTCCTTATGGATACTAGAAGGGTTTGTTACCACTGAGCCACAACGGGAACTCCAGATCATGCTTTTTAGATATACACTTGACACTTGAATAACATCAGTTTGAATGGTGCAGGTCCATTTAGAGGAGGATTTTTTTTTTCCGTAAGTACACACTACAATACTACACAATCTGAACTTGCTTGACTCCATAGATGGGGAACCACAGACCCAGTGGGCAGACTTTATTTTTTTTTTTTTATTTTTGCATTATAGCTGGTTTACAGATTTCTGTCAGGTTTTCCAACTGCACCATGTGGTGACCCGATTACATGTACATATATGGATTTGTCACATGTAATTAGATATAGTTCCCCGTGCATTACAGTTGAAGCTCCTTGCTATTCCATCATTAAAGCAGTAGTTATCCCCACTCCCTCCCACCCCTCCCCCACCCCTCCCCCGCCCCCTTGGCAACCACAAGTCTGTTCCTCAAGTTCGTGATTTTCTTTTCTGTTGAGATGTTCATTTGTGTAGTGTTTTATTCTCC
>PVHT021183709.1:2600805-2715195 GCA_004024745.2 Catagonus wagneri | reverse complement strand
ATTCAGATGATGATTTGTCCAACTTGTTTTATATTTAGATGCGTTTTTTGATGTATTTGTGGGAGAGGGAGAGCGCGACCTCTTACTCCTCCGCCATCTTGCCGCCTCTCCCAGACTTTAAAGTTCTCCGATTTTCAACTGTGAGGGGGTTTGCATCGTTCAAGGTTCAACTGTATATTGTGTCTTATCACTACTACAAGGAAAACAGACCTCTGGAAGTTTACGGTGAAGGTAAATGATTTTTTTGGTCTTTTTGTCTTTTTAGGGCCACACCTGCAGCATATGGAGTTCCCAGGGTAGAGGTCCAGTCAGAGCTGTAGCCACCAGCTTATGCCAGAGCCACAGCAATGTGGGATCCAAGTTGAATCTGAGACCTACAACACAGCTCATGGCAACACCAGATCCTTAACCCACTGAGTGAGGCCAGGGATCGAACCCACATCCTCATGGATGTTAGTTGAGTTCGCTAACCGCTGAGCCACAAGGGGAACTCCAAGTCAATAATTTTTAATATGTGCAAAACAGACGAGTGAAGTCATCATGGATAAGTCTTTACTGTTTCCTTTGGATTTTTAAGAATGTCTATCTACAAAAATACAAATGTGACTTGTGTAATTAATATTATTAGTCTTTGCCCGAGAGAACCCAGAGCAATTCTTAAATTAAGGATTATGAAAGGCTGCAGTTTTCCCTGAGGTGCTTTCCACCTGATTTTGGTTTTCTTACCCAGAATTCTGACAGTTTATAAAGAACTAGGTAACGTTGCAAGGAAAACTGCCTTTTACTACACAGACAGCTTCATGTTGTCTGCTTATTTTTTTCTACAGCTGTTAATATTCTACTTCATTTATTTAGCTTCGTCCTGGTTTTAATTGTGTGCATGAGTTTCTAAAAATTGCCATTCTCACATGAACAACTCTATATATAATATATGCTTAATAATGGTTTAAACAACCTAATCTTAAATCTAAAGTAACCAGAGGAAGAAAAAAAAAACAAAACACAAAGTTGTAGAAGGAAAGAAATTCTAAAGATAATGGCAGAAGTAAATGAAATACAGACAAAGAAAACAATAGAAAAGATCAGTGAAACTAAAAGCTTTCTTTGAAAAGATCAACAAAACTGATAAAATTTTAGTGAGACTCATCATAAGAAAGAGAGTGGGCTCAAATCAATAAAATCAGAAATGAAAAAAAGAGAAGTTACAACTGACACCACATAAATACAAAGGATCATAAAAGACTACTACAACTATATGCCAATAGAATGGACAACCTAAAAAATGGACAGATTCTTTCAAAGGTACAATCCCTCAAGACTGAACCAGAATAAAATAGAAAATATAAATAGATTAATTACAAGTAATGAAATTGAAACTACAAATTAAAAACTTATAACAAACAAAAAGTAAAGGACCGGATGACTTCACAGGCAAATTCTATCAAACATTAAATATGTTAGTTTTCACTCTTTATCCTTGAAATTGTCACATTTTTAAGTATATAAGTAATACCTATAAATATTCCCCCCAAAATTTAGAAAACAAAATTCTCCAAATCTTTCACTTGTATTTTTTCTTATAAAATGGCTTTGTAAGTTCTATAAATATAGATGTAATAAAGACTGCACCTCTACATTTTATAAAAATGATACTTCTAATTTTAATAGCTATTGATAACATAATATCAAAAATTAATTTACATACATAATTTTTCCTTGTAAGAATTTACAGTTATCAGTAAAATAAAATGAAGACATGGTTTCATAAGCTGTTTATAATTAAACAAACACATCCGTATGACTAAATTTTATTACATCTTCCAGTATTTGAGAAATATTTTTCTCAAATTTACATGCTGGTAGATTCATTGATTAAAAAGACTATGGCCAGGTGTTCAAATTTTGTAATAATATTCTCATGTATTAAAAAAATACATGGCCAACATTAAAAGAAAATGAAAATACCAAGTTGAAATTAAAATCTCTCTCATCATAAAGGACTAAGACCACTATAGTGTTCAATTGCTTGTTACCTAAGATGAATTTTTAACAGGAAATGAATTGCAAATTTGTATTTAGCATAAACACACAAAAAAAGGGTAAAGAAACGAAGGTGGCCCTTAACCAGGTCACTAAATTCAGTTTTCTTTCCTGTTTTTCTACCTTAAGGATTTTATTTTTAAGTATTTGCTTAGAAGGATGCTTGTCCTAACCAAGCCAAATATAGATATGGATATGCCATGTAGTCAGGGCCTGGATAAGATCCTTCATTTTCTCTGGATGGAGCCCCTCATCTCTACACATACTCATTGATTGAAAAGGGCATAAGAAAATTCCTGGGACAATGCTTTAAAGTTGTCCAAAAACTGGGTCCAGGGAAATGGATAGGAAGGTCCTCAAAATATCAGGATCCTCACAAAAATATAGAAGGTATATTCTGGTGTAACAGACTAGACTTTGGAGCAAGAACAGTCATTCCAGTCGCACCTAGACCCAATCCCAAAACAGCCATCTGTGGCACATGTGGACCAGGGGGAGAAAGCATCTGCCTGTTTGCTTATAGAGAGCCCTTGATATATACCACAAAGGTCCTTTGAGTTCTAAACAATTCATCTGTAGCCCCAAATCCATCTTTAGCTTCCCTACCCCATCCAGATCCTTTTTACCAAGTAGTAATTTTTGTAAAGGACAGTACATCTCTCTTAAAACTTCATGAGACAATTAGGGGTCCTAGGAAGTGATGACGAAGGTTTCTAGTGGTAATCAGAGCTGGTAACCCCCCCAGCTACTTGGGGGCTGTTGGTATCTGGGCAGTAGGTATATCAAGTTGGCAAGAACCAGTTATTTCTCTGTCTCTGCAGGCCCAAGGCTGCTGACTCTTGACACCTTGGGGCCACTTATTTAGTGCAGAGTGTTATTTGTATCTTGAGAAAAGAAACAAGGCCTGGGGATTGGGGAGGGGGAAGGGGTGGGAGCCAGTACTGAGTGCCCGCAGCCCCTGGGCCACCCACTGCAATGCAACTGTGAGAAAAAGAAGGATAATAACGCATTAAATCTATAGGAATCCCTTTGGCTATACTGTGTGAACTTAAATCCCAAGTAATTTTGAAGAGGGATTTTTCAAGGGATTTAATTTCCTGCATGAGCAAGTAGTAGGGCAGGATCCCAAATATCTCATGTACATGCACAAAGGAAAGTCATTTTAGTGTTGTATAAAAAGTTCACAATCTTGTTTTTTAATCCTTAAATCTACTTTTAGTGCTTTAAGGATTCTGTCCCTCCAACGTATGAAAACTGCTTTTTGTTTGCCTGAGGTGTTTTTGCTTGTTTGTTTGTTTTTAAATGCACTGCTCGATTCACAGCATTTTCTGGTTCCCTGTTTTGTAAAAGGCTCAGTTGTACAGTTGGGTATAGTGTGCGTGTGTGAGTGCACACCGGCAGACAGGGGCATGCACTCAATACATACGGGTCTTTCTGGCGGAATCTTCCACAAAAAGCGAAGAGATGTCTTCATCCACTCCTGCGTCGTTCCTTGCGATACATGTGTACGCTCCTGTATCTTCATAGCGCACATTGCTGATATGAACCTCACTACCATTTGCTGAAAACAGAAGGCAAACGCAACTTGTAAACTCAAATTTCAGTTTGGGTACAGTGACTTCTGATTACATGGTCAAACCATTCTCTGAGCTTGTCCTAATTAAACTATTTTCCTTCCTAGTACCGTGCTTTGGAGACATGCCAAATTATTCCAAATGCATTCAAGTGTTTCATAAATTCTGCTGTCAGTTGATTACCAGGATGCCAATACTCCATATCACATGCACACACACTCTTTTTTTATATTCATTTCCTATTTCCTACCTTGCGTAGTAAGTATTACATGTTGATAACTACCATTTCTTTTACACATTTATTTTTAATATGCAGAATCCACTTTGTCCTCACCTTTTACAACAGGTTTAATTGACACCAATATGGTTCATTCACAGGAGAATACATGCAAAAATACATGTCATAAAGGAGTTAAGTGAGCTGCATCCTGCAAGTATAATACAATGCCATTTAGCAAGCAGATTATTGAGTCTGCATTATATATCTGGAATTATTAGGTATGGAAGACAGAGAGAAAAAATAACCTGTGATTCAACTGAAAGGTTTTCAATCATTTGCAAGAGATATATCTAAAATAAACAATATAATAAAATGGAAATCAATATAGTCAATGTATAGCCAAAGGGTTAGGGAAGGATTAATTCAACTTTTAAATATTGGTAAAGTAATATTTGAAGCTAATCTCTGAATAATGAGTTGCATTCCTCAAAGTGGAAAGATGGGTGTAATTAATGATTTACCATTTGTGGCAATATATGAGGTGTTTTTGCATATATTATTTCTTAAATGTCCCAGATAATTATCTAATGAGGAGTCTGAGACACACTTCTGTGCACATCACTCACCTCAAAAGCAAGGGCTGGACTCCTGTTCTATCAGACCATAAGTTTCAGCGGGATTTTGTTTTGTTTTGCTTTGTTGTCTGTTTGTTTGTTTGTTTACCAGTGCACTGCACCTGCAGCATATGGAATTTCCATGACTAGGGGTGGAATCAGAGCCGCAGCAGCCCACTTACAGCACAGCCATGGAAACACCAGATCTCAGCCACATCTGTGACATGCACTTGCAGCTCATGGCAACACTGGATCCTTGACCCATCCATCCAGGCCAGGAATGGAACTTGCATGGCCACAGATACTATGTCAGTTTCTTAACCTGCTGAACCACAAGGGGAACTCTGGGACCTGTGTTTTTAGTACTTATTTGTTCAGGTTCCCTTCTTTTCTTTTACTTTTCTTTCTTTCTGTATGCCTCCGTGCATGTTTGTACATGTGTTCTCTGTTATCCCATCAAGAACACCATTCACTATGTGCACCAGAAAAGGAGTGTAACTCTTTGTGACACAAAAGAAACAAAATCGTCCGTGTGGCTGTTGGGAAAGAAGGTAGAAAACCAAAGGGAAAAGAGCTTTAAAAGCATTCCTAGGAGACAGGGGCTCTAAGGTATGTGTGTGGAATATGGAGAGGCAGCAGGTGTTTAGGAAAAGATAATTGGGGACATCATTTCCACCTCCTTCTCAATTTACAAACGTCACTGCACACCTCCATCCCCTCCACTCTTTCTTGAGAATCACTTCTTCAAAAGTGTTGTCAGGGTTTGAGGGGCTGAAAAAGGCCAGATAGTAAAAGTCTTAGGCTTTGTAGGCTCCAGAGTCTCTGTAGCAACTGCCCACCTCTGCCACAGCAGCATGAAAACAGCCACAGACAGTTTTTTAAAACATGAGTGTGGCTGTGTTCTAAAAACAAAAATAAAAAGCAAGCAAAAATGGCTTTATTTTAAAAAAGCAGGCAGCCTTCCAGATTGGGTCTTTGGGCCCTCCTCTGCAGACCCCTGCTCTAAAAGATGAGGGGGTGAGCAATGCATTTAGGTCCAGATCAGCTTCCTCTTTTCTGTGACAGGTGGGTCTCTCCAAAGACCATACATTTAACCTAAATGCTACAGAATTTTTTGAAACCCCAAGTCAATTTATTTCTTCTTCAAATCCTCTCTTTTCAGTATTTTCATGTGTGCTTCTAACCTATGTGTGCCACTCTCTTTCCCTCTTTTCTACATAGTCTAGCCTTTCTGGGTGTTTTCGGCTTTATGACCAGAACTATTCATTTCCTGGTCCATTGACCCTCCTGATACATCTGCCTTCAGAACTAGAACAAGATGATGTGTCTTTGCACCCGGTTCCCAGCACCTACATTTTGAGTAAATTACTAGACCATTATGTATGCAAATTTACCAGCTTTTAAATTCACCACTTTCAACGTGCAGGACTTTACTCGTTAGCCCTTGCACTGGACCTTTATAGTCAGATGCATTTCATACCCTACTCCACACTTCTTTCAAATCTTTACGCTTTGTTTGATGTTCCCTGGCATAACACCAACACCTCATGCCAAGCAAGTGGTCTTGCTCTTTAAATTGTGAAGCATACAGAAGTGATTAGAAAGTAAACTCAAATCATCTCACAGTAAATAAGTGCATCAGATCATCACGTGTACACCTTAAGCTTATACAATTTTATATGTCATCTGTGTTTCATAAAAGCTGGAAAAGGAATAAATTCCCAAACCTCCTGTTTCCATCTATATCTTCATTTTCATGTACTTCTCAAAGGAAATTTTCTCCCCTCCTTTACAAGGCAATCTCCCCTCCTTTCTTGCTGATTTCCACAACCATTTGTTTGTCCTTCCCTGCTCCGATATCCAGACATCTTTCTCTTTACCAGTATCCTTTCAAACCATAAATCATCCAAGAAGAAAGAGACACCTTAATTAGTTTTTAGCCTTCCTATCAGGAGCTACTACTTTTTCTTTTTACTCCTTTCATAATTTGGAAAGATACTTTTATGCTTAACTCCTTCTCCTTTTCATTTCTAAGCCCAATGAAGACTAATTTTCTAAATATCACAAGGACAAATGAATCACTAAGCTTCAAATATATTTTAATGAGCTTCCTTGACCTTTCCATGTACCTAGCATTGTTGAACTCTTTTCCATCTTTGGCTTTCTTTTCTTTCCTTCTGTAATATCACCTGGTTCTCCTGCCTCTTTGCTAATTATTAGTCTCCTTCTGATCTTGATCTTGATTTTGGGGTCAATAAAATAATTTTGCTCTTCTGGAACTTTACTTCTCATAAACACGTCATCTCATCTATTGCCACAGTTATTCAGTTAGTGGTGAGACCTGGACCTCACATAGAAATGCTAAATAAGCATCTGATGAAAAAATGCATAATTAAATAACTACAGAATTTGGTAATATGTAATCATATACAAAGCCACATGGAATGTCACCCTCTTGTGCCCCTCAGATTTATCTCTGAGTCTGTATTCCATACTCACTTTTATTATTTGTCATAGTTTCTCAAAACTTTACCTATTTTCTCTTATTTTTTTTATAAAAGATAATAGGTATTTGACAAAGGCCCCCACTTTTTCAACATCGAGTGTAGAGTGTAACCAACTCCCCAGATTTACCTCCCTGAATATTCCTGAGGACAAAGATATTATATCTTCATATAATATGGTTTGCTGCTATTAAATGGGCAAGAGATGACAAAAGCTAATTAGACTTTTCTTCAGGGTAATTTCTGCTAATCAGATCAATCCTGTCCTCAGATTATAGACACCAGGATGTAATCAGTAGATGTAAACATGTAAATTTGTCGAGCCTACTTATATTAACATGGAGATTGCCAGGATTCAGCTTTTAAAGGTCAAAAGTACATTCACATGTCATTTTTGATCTGCAAAAAATTAATGAGTAGAAGTTTCTAAAAGATTTATTTAAAATGCATATGGATATAGTATATTCAGGCTCTACACTGAATAATAAGAGCAGACTATCCTTTTTTTTTTTTTTTTTAAATGACTGCACTTGCAACATATGGAAGTTCCTGGGCCAGAGACTGAATCTGAGCCACAGTTGCCATCTATGCCACAGCTATGACCTACATTGCAGCTACAGCAACACTGGATCCTTTAACACACTGCACCCACACCTGCACATCAACTCCAGCCACCGGAGTTGGATTCTTAATCCATGGCACTACAGCAGGGACTCTGAGAGTTCTATTCTTACAGAAATAATTACAAAATGAAAACATATTAATTTCTAGCAGTATGAATTGATGGACTTTAGAGGCACAGAATAAAGAATGTAATGCCGTGCAACTGATACTCAGTAAAATGAATGGTCCTGTGCTACTCTTGACAATGGAAATAAGATATGTGCATTTCTGACATACTACGATAGTCAATGCAGATGCAGCTGCTTTTGCGTTATTTAGATTATTTGACGTTACGAAGATTGTCTGGTTCATTTTTCATATACCACACATTTGTGAGGACTACAATCTATAAAATGATTAATTATATCTACACATTAGACTATTAGAACATACAGAATATTTTATATATTAGAATGCAAGAAGCCCATAACTTTAAAACAACATAAATGTGAAACATATTTAGTAATACTTTGATTTGTTTGTCTCATCATCTGCACAGTATGCTGCAAAAGATTTCCTAAAGAATTTCTAGATTATTGACACTCTCTGTATTACACCCTTAATGTATTATTTAAACATTTAAACTATCTTTTCAGAAATCTATTTAATGAAGAGGTCCAATTATTCTTTTCAGCATGTCAGCTATAATTCAGAAGATACGTTTTTCAAAGAAAAAATTTAATATTTTAATTAAGTATTAATTAAGTAAAATAAGTACATAAACTAATCATTATGACAAGGCTATTATTTAAAACATTAAAAATATCAAAGGACTCTATTTCAAATATAATGTCTTAGGTACCACCGTATTTTTTTTTTCATATTCATGACACTGTTTTGCCACCAAGACTCATTTTCTTTTTTACACAAAGAATGTAAAACATGTTATAAATTTTAGAATAAATGTCTACATTGTCGTTTAAGAGGAAGAAAATGCAAATATGAAGCACCTTGAAGCGTGAGTTGCTTGGACAGCTTTGGTGTGATGTCAATTCCATTCTTCAGCCAGCCAAGCTGAGGGTTTGGTATGCCCTCTGCATGGCACCTGAGACTTGCAGTGACCCCAGGTTCTCTGGCCTGACTTTCTGGATACACCCGGATTACTGGAGGGACTAAAAGAAGAAACGGAAAAGAAAGTGACTTAGTGACCATATTTGCCATTTGATTTTCCAAAACAAAGAAAAATTGCAATATGAGAAAACTGCAGTTATCTATTTTAATGCTATATATATATTTCCACAGATCTTAGTTTCTAAATAATATTATCCTCTAAAAGATACCAGCATTCCCTGGGTAAAAGGCATTCTGAGACTTCATCAGGGAAAATACAAGCTAAGCCTGTGATATCTTGACTCATTAGTTAAAGAAGTTCACACGGAAGGATAGAGACATAAAAAAATACAAAACCATTCAAAGGAAGCACTCATTTACCAAACATGAAATAATTTAAGCATTCAGATAATTATCAATTATAAAGAGTAATTAAATAAGAATCTATGAATTCAGTCATTTAAATGAATGAATATATGAATGGGAGAGCAGAGAAAGCTTTTGCTTAGTTAGCATCTTGAGAAATTACGACAACTATTCCACTTACACACATCCAAAAAATAAAATACGAATAAATTTCACTGAGAGGGTACAAGACTTTTACACTGAACACTACAAAATGTGGTGAAAGAATTTAAAGAAAACCTAAATCATTTGTTCATGGATTGAATTAAGTGGTGAGATAATAAGAACTAGTAAGATGACAATACTCCAAAACTGATCTATAGATTAAAAAGTAGATCTATAGATAACAACTTCATCAGTCAAAATTCCCAACTGCATTTTTCTTTCAGAAATGGAGGAATTAATCCTCAAAGTCATATGGAATTACAAGGGACCTCAAAACTGTGGTACTGGCATAAAAATAAAAATATAAATCTGTGGAATTAGAATAAGGAGAACAGGGCGTTTCGATCATGGCTCAGCAGAGACAAATCTGACTAGCATCCAAGAAGACGCAGTTTCTACCCCTGGCCTTGCTCAGTGGGTAAAGGATCTGGCATTGCCATGAGCTGTGGTGTGTGCTGCAGACTTGGCTCAGATCCCTCATTGCTGTGGCTGTGGTGTAGGCCAGCAGCTGCAGCTCCAATTTGACCCCTAGCCTGGGAACCACCATTACTGTGAGTGCAGCTCTAAAAAGACAAAAAAGAAAAAAAGAAAAGAATAAGAAGCACGGAGATAAACAATACATCTCTTGCTTTTTGACAAGGATGCCAAGAAAGTCTTTTCAAGAACTGATACTTACTTACAAATGTACAGTCACCTAATCTTTGAAAAAGGAGGCAAGAATATAAAATGGGGAAAACACAGTCTGTTTAGCAAGGGGTGCTGAGAAAGTTGTATAGTCACATGTAAATAATGTCTCATACCATGCACAAAAATAAACTCAAATTACTTAAAGCCTTAAGTATAAGACATAACACCAAAAAAACCCTAGAAGAGATCATAGGCAAAACAGTCTCTGACATAAACTGTACAAATATTTTCTTAATTCATATCCCAAGGCAATAGAAACAAAAACAAAAAAAGGGGGGAACTTAATCAAACTCACAAGCTTTTGTATAGCAAAGGAAACCATAAACAAAAGTAAAAGACAACCTACAGAATAGGAGAAAATATTTGCAGATGATACATATAACAAAGTCTTAACCTCAAAAATATACAAACAGCTCATATAGCTCAACAACATAAAAACAAACAAACCAATAGAAAAAGGGGCAGAAGACCTATATAGGCTTTTCTCCAAAGAAGACATATGGATGGCCAATACGTACATGAAAAGACGCTCAGCATCACTATTTATTAAAGAAATAAAAATAAAAACTACAATAAGTCGCCACCTCTCACTGGTCATAACGGCCATTAAAAAGTCAAGAAATAACAAATGCTGGAGAAAGGGAACCCTCCTACGTGATTGGTGCTAATATAAGTTGTTGTAGCCACTATGAAAAACAGTCTGGGGGTTCCTCATAAAAATAAGGACTAAAGGTGCCATATGATCCAGAAATCCCACTTCTAAGCATATGTAACTGAAAAAGATACATGTATCCTTATGTTCATAGGAGCACTAGTCCTGATAGCCAAGGCATGGAAACAATCTAAAGGTCCACTGCCAGAGGAATGAGTAAAGAAGACGTGGTACATACACACAGTGGACTATTACCCTGGCCATAAAAGGAATGAAATAATGCCCTCTGCAGCAACATGGAGGCAATTAGAGTTTACTCTACCAAGTGAAATAAGTCAGAAGGAGAAAGACAAAGATCATATGATATCACTTATATATGGTCTGTAAAATATGGCACAAATGAACCTATCTGTGAAACAGAAATAGACTCACAGACAAAGAGAACAGGTTTGTGTTTGCCAAGTGGGAGGGGAGTTGGGGGAAAGATGGAATAGTAAGTTGATGTTAACAGATGTAACATCAATATTACATTGGGATAATAGTCCACTGTGTGTATGTACCACGTCTTCTTTACTCATTCCTCTGGCAGTGGACCTTTAGAGTGTTTCCATGCCTTGGCTATCAGGACTAGTGCTCCTATGAACATAAGTGGAGAAGATAAACAATAATATCCCATTATATAGCATATATAATTATATTCAATGTCATATAATAAACCATAATAGAAAAGAATATTTTAAATATATATATAGACACACACATATATTTGCATTTTAGTAGAAAAAATTAAAACAATAGAAAAAAATTAAAAATAGACGAAGCACCTAAATAGATATGTTTCTCAACAAGACACACAATGGTTAACAGGTGAACGACAATTAACCTCATTACTGATCCTCAAGGAAACACAAATCAAAATGACAAAGAGATGTCACTTTACATCTATTAGGATGTTTGTTATAAAAAGATGAGATAACAAATGCTGGTGAGGATGTGGCAAAAAGGGACCCCTTTAACATTGCTGATGAGAATGTAAGCTGGTGCAGCCATTATGGAAAAGTTTGGAGGTTCCTTAAGAAATTTAAAATAGATCTAGTTCTAAGCTGATAAACTCCTCTTTCCTGCTCAAGGAAACCTTAATTTATACAGATTCTTTCTGAACTTTGCTCTCAATATTCTCATTAGGAAAAATGAGATTTGATTTACATCTCTTCTGTGATATGTGTCGGTTACTCTGCTGATAGAAAATAACACCATCAGCAGCAGTAACTTAAGAGTGAAAATTAAACCATGTTCATAGCCACTATAGAGTGTGCTGAAGGTTTTGTAGTCATGTCAGTTTGAAGATGGGCTGCAGAGAGGTTCACAGTGTCCCCAGGTCACAGAGCTTATTTTAATCCAGATTTGAGGCTAAAATCCAGGAGCTCTGTCTCCGGGTCCAACGCTCTCTGCACTTCTCACTACCCCTAACCAACCTGACTGACAGTGGTCTGAAATAGCCACCACATTTACCCAATAAGAAAGAAAATCTGACGGGTATTTTAAAAAAGTATGTTCCAAATTTTTGATCAGAATACCTTATGGCAAAAATTTATATATCAATTTTATATATGTATAATACATATATACACACATATACATATATATAATACATATACACAAATATAAATGATCCAGCAATCCCACATCAAGGTATATCCAAATGAAGCAAAATTATTATCTCAGACAGCTGTATGTATGAACATATTTTCCATGGTCAGAGCAAAATTATTCACAGTAGTAAAAGTCTGGAAACAACCTAAATGTCCTCCAATAGATGAGAATAAAGAAAATGTGCCTCATATATATAATAATATATACATATATGTAGGCAGATGAATATAAATGTATACCTATAATATGCACACACACACACATATATTATTAGCCTTAAAGAAAGAAGAAAACCTTGTCATTTGCAACAATATAACCTGGAGAGCATTATGCTGACTGAAATAAGACAGACATAAAAAAAAAAAATACTGTGCGCTATCACGTACAGAAGGAATTTTTTTAAATGTTGAACTCATAGAAGTAGAGAGTAGAAAAGTGGTTGCTAGGGCCATGAGGGTGGAGGAAACAAAAAGTTTAGTAAAAAGTTGAAAGCTGTCATGTATAAGACAAATAAGATCTGAGAATCTAATATATAGCATTGTGATTATAGTTGATAATGCTATAGTGTATGTTTTTTTTTTAATTTTTTTTCTTTTGTTTTTTTAGGGCCGCACCCGTGGCATGTGGAGGTTCCCAAGCTAGGGGTTGAATCGGAGCTACAGCTGCCAGCGTATACCACAGCCAAAGCGATGCCAGATCTGAGTTGCCTCTGTGACTTAACACCACAGCTCACCGCATTGCCAGAATCTTAACCCACTGACCAAAGCCAGGGATCAAACCCGCGTCCTCATGGATACTTGTTGGGTTCGTTAACCTCTGAGTTATGACAGGAACTCTTGTAGTGTGTGATGAAAGGAATAGAACTTAAGTGGGGGTAGGCTAAAAAGTAGCATACAATCCATTTCAAATGCAGGCTAAGAACTTTAATAGATGTGTCTCCAAAGAAAGCATACAAATAGTCAATAAGAACATAAGAAAGATACCAGAGTTCACTAGGCACCAAGGAAAGGGAAATTAAAATCACAGCGTGATACCATTCACGTCCATTAGGATGCTTCTCTCTCTTTTTTTTTTTCTTACCACCCTACCTGGGGGATACGGAAGTTCTCAGGCTAAGGGTCTAATCCAAACCGCAGCTGGCAGCCTACCTCACAACCATAGCAAAACGGGATCCAAGCCACATCTGAGACCTACACCACAGCTCACAGCAACAACCTATCCTTAACCCACTGAGTGAGGCCAGAGATCGAACCTGCATCCTCATGGATACTAGTCAGATTTGTTACCACTGAGCCACAATGGGAACTCCTCCACTGGATGCTATTAAACAACACGACAAGAGTCAGAAATAAGAACTTGTGCACATGGCTGGTGGGAATGTAAAATGATGCAGCCCCTGTGGAAGACATTGGTGGTTCCTCAAACTGTTACCCATGGAATTCCAAGCCTAGGTTTACATACATGATAATTGAAACAGGTTTTCCATAACAAACATGTACATGAATGTTCATAATGACTCAAAAGTGGAAAAGACACAAATAACCACCAACTGATAAACAGAAACACAAAATGTGGTTTATCCATACAATAAAATCTTACTTGGCAATAAAAAGAAAGAAGTGCTGATAAATGCTACAATGTATTATGCAAAGCTACTGCAATAAGTGAAGTAAAGGTGATGAAGAAGGCTGCACATTGTCTGAGCTCATTTATAAGATGGTAAATCCATCAGGACAGAAAGCAGATTAGTGGCTGCCAGGGCCTGGGGCCTGGGGGTGGGGAGTGGGGTCCCAGTAGAAAAGTGAAATGACTTCCCAGTGGACATGAGGATTCTTTGGAGGATGATGAAAATGTTCTGGAATTAGCGGGATGGTTGTAAAGTGTACCATAAACCACAGACTTGTAGACCTTACACTGGTTCAACGTTATATGAATTTTTACCTTAATTTAAAAAAAGAAGAAAGATTAAAAAAAAGGTTGAAGACAGTTTCTAGATTAAAAGATACTAAAGAGGAATATTAACTAAATGCAATATGGAATCCAAAATGGATGCTGGACCAGGAAAAAATTAGTGGCAAAGATATTATTGGGAGGGTTGCCAACAAATCAATATGAAGTATAAACTAGATAATCAGATTCTATCAGTGTTACACTTGCTGATTTGATCATTTCACTTTGGGTAAAATACTTTCTTTAAAAAAAATACATACATATTGAATTAATTAGTGGAAAAAAGAAAATTATTTCAAACTTATTCTCAAATATACATATATATGTATATATGTATCTGTGTGTGTGTATATATATATACATATGCATATATACGTATATGTATATATGTATCTCCGTGTATATGTATATATATAAAATCACTGACATTAAAAATGAGATGGCTTAAACATAATGTCAGCCGTAATAGAAGAGAGAATCAATAAACTAAACATGATGTATAGATCACTTGAGAAATCCCACTTCCAATAATGTTGGATATGTGGCTCTTACCAATTCTGATCAATCATCTTTCTGAACAGAACTTAAAATCCTGGTTAATTATATACATTATAGTGAAACTGTGGAACAACGAAGAAAAAAGAAAATCATAGAAAGCAGACCCAGGAAACAAAATGACACACAAAAGAATGAAAGGCTGATATCTAAATCCTTATAGAAATGCTGGAAACTAAAGAGAAATTATAATTAACCTCATTCTAGTGAATAACTTTAAATAAAATGAATGTATTTCTAGAAATATAAACTTCTAGATCTATACAAAAAGTGTCACAAACTCTGGAAAGTTTTATTACTTTAAAATAAATTTATTACATTATTTTAAAACTGTTTCAAGGAAAATTTTAGAATGGAGTTCTTGTCGTGGCTCAGTGGTAACAAACCCAACTAATATCCATGAGGATGAGAGTTCAATCCCTGGCCTCGCTCAGTGGGTTAAGGATCTGGGTTTGCCGTGAACTATGGTATAGGTCACAGACATGACTCAAATCCTGCATTGCTGTGGCTATGGCATAGGCCAGCAGCTGCAGCCCCAATTTGACCCCTAGCCTGGGAACTTCCATATGCCACAGGTGTGACCCTAAAAAGACAAAAACAAAAAAAAAAGACAGAAAGAATACTGCAGAATGTATACCCAAATTTAGGAAGAAATGACACCAACCTTAAATAAACTATTCTAGGGAATAGAAAAGGGCGGGGGGTAGATTTCTCAGGTAACCATAAAATACCTGTACAAATCCACTGATACCCCTGACTTCAAAAGATGGAGACAAATTTTTCTTACCCCACTTCATTTTCCAACCCCCAACTGTGGGTTGGATTTCATGTCTCACTGTTAATGAAAAGAATATGGCAAAGTGATGGTGCAAGGTCTGTCATTTTAAGTTATAAAAGATATTTCAACAGCCTCCTAGCTCTTGGATCATTTGCTTCGAGGAGTCAGCTGCATGTCATAGAGATACTCAGTCAGCTTTAGAAAGTTGTTTCTATGTCAAGGGACAGAGGAAGGCATCAGACCAAGGGCCATCAAGTCGTGCCAAGGAGGTATCTTGAAAGGAAAGCTCACAGATCACGGCAGCTCTGGCCAGTTGTTCACTATATCCTCAGAAAAGACTTCAGACCAGGACCACCTCTCTAAGGTTTTCTCAAATTTTTATCTCATTTTTCTATTTATTATTTCTTATCTCTACATCCCTGTATTTATCTCAGAAGATAATAAAGTTTATTGTTTTAAGCCACTGAGTTTCAAGTTTAATTTATTATGTGCTGATAGATAAAAATAAAATTCCCAATAGTTGAGAGCAGTATAAGCTGAATACCAAATCTCGCAAGGGCATTATTAAAAAGAATCATTATTGATCAATTACATTCATAAAAATAGATTTTTTAAGTCCGGCAAATCTGTTACCAAAGAAAATCCAAGAGACTATAAAAATGATATTACACCATGGGATATTTGCTTTATTATAGATATTCAAAAATCTCTCAATATAATTCACTGCATAAATAGTTTAAAGGAGAAAAGCCCTATGATCTTCTCAACAGCTGCAGAAAAGTCATCT
Organism: Catagonus wagneri; assembly: GCA_004024745.2. Classification (NCBI taxonomy): domain Eukaryota; kingdom Metazoa; phylum Chordata; class Mammalia; order Artiodactyla; family Tayassuidae; genus Catagonus; species Catagonus wagneri. The sequence goes on along the minus strand of PVHT021183709.1, from coordinate 2,698,898 downwards.
ACTTTTTCCCCTTTTTAAAAATATTTGTTTATTTTTAATTGAAGTACAGCTGATTTACAATGCTGTGTTGTTTTAGATGTACAGTGGAGTAAGTTATACATATATATGTATCTATTTTTTTCCAGATTATCTTCCCATATAGGTTGTTACAAAATACTGTGTATGGTTCCCTGTGCTATATATTAGAATCTTGTTGGTTATCTAGTTTATATATAGTAGTGTGTATATGTTAATCCCAAATGAACAAGGAGCTTCATTATTATGAGAAAGGATATGTCAAAATATGTAGAAAAACATCTGTAGATGACATGAGTGAATAAAGTAAAATACAAAAGGATCTATAGGTGAATTGTGAGAATAGGTTAATTTAGTGATCTTGCATGAGACAAGTTAATTATATTAGTATATATCAGCAGCAAACATTTCATACCTTTTTATTTATTTATTTACTTTTGCTTTTGCTTTTTTGGCCACATCCATGGCATATGGAAGTTCCAAGGCCAGGGACTGAATCCAAGCTGTAGCTGTGCCCTATACCACAGCTGTGGCAATGCCAGATCCTTAATCCACTGCATCACAGAGGGAACTCCTAAAATATCTTAATGCAATTTTATAAGTCAATAAACATGTTACATATATATGAATATATCTAACCAATAAACAGTGTCCAAATCCCTGGCAAGGAAATTCTAAAATGTTATTTGGAAAAATATTGTTAAGGAATATGAAATAAGACCAAAACAGTAGAGAAATAAAACATATCTGTAGCGCCCTTACTTGTCATTTCCTCTGTTTTTCATTATATTGATTTTAGCCATCAGAAGTTCTTTGTTCCTTTGTCTCCCCATTCCTCAGTCAGTTAAACCAATTTGTATAGAAACCTAAATACTCATTTTACCTGAATCCTTCTCTTTATTTTAATGAATAATCATATTAGATTACCGACTATTAGATTACTATGACAAACTGAAAAGTGCCATGTTGATGCAGAATGAAAAGAAGAGGCCCATGATCTCAAGTATTCCTTGTTCAATAACAGAAGTCAAGGAAAAAACAGCTCTAAGACAATATTTTAAGTCTTGTAGTTAGCTGGTAAGGAAGCCGTGGCTACAAAAGAAGGGAGTGATCGATTCAGCATGCTTTAAGAGAATATTCGCATCGGATTTTGAAGCCTTTTTTAGAAGTATAAGAAGAGGACAAGTGATGCAGTCATGAGCAGAGCTGATATGCTATTTCAATGAATGTACACTTGAACTTGAGTTGGGTCATAGGCAGTTAGAAATATGCCATATACATTGCTATTGAGAGTCAGTTTGCCACCCACAATGCTGCGAGAGAAGTTCTGCATTTATTCAGTAAACTTATGTGTATTGATTATCCACAGAGGCCAGGCATTCCAAGAGCACAATGAAGTGCCATAATAGTAAATACACTTTGTGGAAGGGCTCAGGGGTTATGCAACGATGGACTATTAATTACATAATTTTCAAATGGTCATGTAACTTAGATCTTTGAGTTAGATGAGAAGTGAGTACATTAGGGCAAACGATTTAGACACTTTAATCCCATATCCAAAAGTGTATTATTCTTTTCAAGCAAAGTTAATATATTATCTCTAATATAAATATGAAATGGATTCACACTGAAAATAAGCTATTTTAGCTGAATTTTCTAAATGTTGCAGAGTCATGCTTTTAAAATACTTAATGTTTAAGATGCATATTTGTTTTTATGTAAGTCTCAAGCTAACTAAAAACCTCACATTTGTAAATGTCCATGATATTGAAAACACTGCTTTATTTGGGTCATTCAATGACATTTAGAACAAAACAAATGAGTCTTCATGCTGGCTCTCCTACTCAGTAGATATGTGATCTTCGGGATGTTTCAATCTTTTTGAGCTTTCTTTTTCTCATATCTAAAATGGATATTGTCTACCATATTATAAAGGTTTTGAAAATCAAATCGAATAATAAAAGTAAAAAGCTTTGAATATTGCAAATCACATATATCATGTTATATGATATATGTAATACATATATATACTATATGCTATGTACCTATTAATATGTATATGTATATATTACTATTAAATATTTTAATTTATATATATATTTATGCTTCTTGATGGAAGGGGTTTGGCCTTATCCAGTGATGATATCCTAATACATAGAGCATGAAAAAGTGGTCCATAAGATGCATGTTACAGGTTTATAACCTGTCCCTTCTTCACACTAAGACTTTCACATTTGCTATTTAAAATGACCATGAGAGTACAAGTACCCTGCATTTTCTTTAGTAAGAATAACAGCTTGGCAAACAAGGAAACAAACAAACAAACAAAAAACATTCTAGTTCTCAAAGACTTTTTTGCAGTACCTACCTTAGCAAGAGACATTGGACAGAAAAGTTGTATTCACCTTGTTAAAATAAAAATAATTAGAGACCAGCCTTGAAAAGCCCCTGAGCACACAAAACCAGTTTAGTCATACATACAAAGCTTAATTTCACGTCTTTTGCAAGCCTAACTCGACTTGGGTCATTTCTGGCTTATGCCCCTGGAAATCATAAACCAAACCTAAACTGTCTCCCAAGGTTGATATGAGGGTACCACTAACCAATTCCTTATCATTTACGAAAATTCTAATATTATAACCATTCATTATGAGGAAAACACAGTCACTGATCTCTCACTATATAAGCTGCTTTTTAATGATTTCTCTTTGAGTCTTATTCCGTATTTTGGCTGAGGACTCTTGGTTTGCAAAATTTTTGGTGTGTGTACATTAAACCTTTACTAATTATGATATCAGTGATACACTGATTTTACTTCTGTTATTGCTGAGTTTTGGGAGCCATGGACCATCCTTCTCTTTCATGTGTATATTTTGCATTACATGATTGCTTTTGTTTTTACTCATCAGAGTGCCAGTCAAAGATGCAAGATAACCAATATGAGACTCTCCTGAGGGCTTCAAATACAGCCTAAAGTTAATTTCAGCACTCTTCTCTCTAGTGACTGGAGGAGCCAGTGCACGTATAAATCTCACAGGCTAATGAATAAGTGTCAGCCTTTCAGATATACAGAAATCGTAAAAGTGAGAGAGTAATTGAAGTCACCAAGGCAGAACTCTATCTACACCCATAACCATACTGGACCCTTAGTTCCCTTTCAGATGATCTAAAGATTATAAACTAGACCAGGTCAGCTACAACAGACAGAAAAAGGGTAAGGAAGGGGTCTTAAGAAATCCATGAGCCTCTGACTTCTCAGCTGGGACTTTACCTTGTGTGTTGCCTTTCATAGTCTCAGGAGAGAAAAAAAAAAAAAATAGAGTTCCAAATGTATGACCACCAGAATTTTGCTACATCCTTCTTGCCCCTCCTACCTGTAATTCAAACAAACACAAAACACACAAACAAGCAGGGCAACAACAACAGAGAGTAAACCCATTTCTGATTTGTTTCCCTTAATGACAACTTAAATGGCTTATTTTAAAATAGCAAATAGTATACCAACAAATTTGACAACCTAAAAGAAATGGACAACTTTTTAGAAACTTACAGCCTGCCAAAACTGAATCAAGAAGAAATAGATCAACTGAACAGACCAATCACTAGAAAGGAAATTGAATATGTAATAAAAACACTCCCTACAAATAGAGGTCCAGGACCAGATGGCTTCATAAGTGAATACTACCAAACATACAAGGAGGAACTTATACCCATCCTCCTTAAACTCTTCTGAAAGGTTGAAGAAGAAGGAACACTCCCAAACACATTCTATGATGCCATCATCACCCTAATACCAAAACCAGACAAAGATACCACGAAAAAGAAAACTATAGGCCAATATCTCTGATGAATATAGACGCAAAAATTCTCAACAAAATCTTAGTCAACCAAATCCAACAATATTTTTAAAAGATCATACACCACAACCAAGTGAGATTAATCCCAGGTTCACAAGGATGGTTCAACGTATGCAAATCAATCAACTTCATACACCACACTAACAAAAGAAAAGTCAAAAATCACATGATCATTTCAATAGATGCAGAAAAATCATTTGACGAAGTCCAGTATCCATTCATGATCAAAACCCTTACCAAAGTGGGTATAGAGGGAACATACATTAATATGTATAATAAAAGCCATTTAGGACAAGCCCAGAGCAAATATAATACTCAACGGAGAAAAGCTGAAAGCTCTTCCCACTAAAATCTGGAACAAGACAAGGATGCCCACTCTCACTACTGTTATTCAACATAATATTAGAAGTCCTAGTCACAGCACTCAGACAAACAAAAGTGTACTGGTATCAAGTGATGGTTTGAAAAATATCTCTGAACTCACATAAAATTGAAGGATAGGTGACTGGCATAACAACTATTTAACCTCAGTGACAAGCTACACATTTAAAAGTAGGTTATTTTTCTCGGGATACATATTATGAAATATGAAGGAAGATTGATGGCAGCATGAATTAAAAAGTCAGTAATCCTACAGAGGACATTTCAAGCCATTTGTTACCATCATTTTTAGTTGGGAAGTGCACTCTCTAAACTTGTGTTTCCTTTCTATTGGCAGCTCATGGAAGAAGAAACACAGTGACTACCAAAGCGCGTGCACCTTGGAGTGACAATCTTGTCTGCAGGTACTATCCTGAAAATCCCTAAAGTTCCTCATATTTGAAAATAAGGGTAATATTTAAAGGTGTCTCTTTTTTCTATTTTTAAATCTTACTTTTATTATAGTTGATTTACAGTGTTGTGTCAATTTCTGCTGTACAGCATAGTGACCCAGGCACAAGTATACGTAAATTCTTTTTCTCATACTATTTCTTAATGACATGTGATGTTTCACTAAAATATCTCAGTTATTTAAATGGTCAGCTTTATTTGATATAGTATTATCAAACAAAGTCATATAGTATCAATATTTAATAATATATTATGTGCATATATGTACATATTACAAACAAGGTTTGTAATCTCAAAAATGATTGAAATTAGATATCCTATTTTCTTCTAAAAATATAACAAAATAAGTTTCTATCACTGAAAATAGAAGCTATACTACATCTAAATATATGAATTTTCTTCACGAAAAAAATGTAAGAAAAGTGTAAAATCTTTTGAGACAATAACTGAATAAATTTATTGAAAAAATTCTATAAATTTTGAAATTTATTTACTTATTTTTTAAGGCTGCCCTGCAGCATATGGAAGTTCCCCAGCTAGGGGTCAAATGAAGCTACAACTGCAGGCCTACAGCTCAGCCATGGCAACACCAGATCCAAGCTACATCTGTGAACTTAGCCCCAGATTGTTGAAATGCTGGATGCTCACCCCACTGAGTGAAGCCAGGGATTGAATCCACATCCTCATGGATATTATTTGGGTACTTAATCTGCTGAGCCACAAAGAGAACTCCCACTGAGCAACTTCTGAGTGTAGTTCATTGTACAAGATGTCACTCTCTCTCCATCTCTCACGTGTTCACTTTTGCATATTAACATGTTGAGCAAATTCTGAGTCCAAGATTGGAAACTGCCAGTTGGAACACTGGAAATAACTGGACTAAATCATCTTATCCGGTAGTGATCACAAAATAACCCCCAGATAGTTATCTACCGAAATGTGACTACTTGGAACCTAAATATAAATTCTGAATTAGGCTTCGTATAGTAACAGACAAGGTGTATTTGACATCCTTGAAAAATTGTATTTTAAAATGTAAAAGTCCAGTGAATTATCAGCACATTTACAGTATTTTTGGAGAGGTATTAATAATTCATTTCAAATCTATTTAATTTCTTACCAAAACTGAACAATTTCTATCACCCAGTTAAAATAAACAGCATTACCATGTAACTAAATTGACCTAATATAATAACTTTGCATTTAATTCAACAGTTGTTACAGCACAAGGATTAGTTACTGTAAGAATACATACATTGGAGTCCCCACTCTGGCACAACAGGTCAGTGGTGTATCTGCAGTGCCAGGATGCAGGTTCAATCCCAAGCCCAGAACAGTGGGTTAAAAGATCCTGTAATTGCAGGCTGAAACTGAGGCTTAGATCTGATCCCTGGCTCAGAAACTCTATGTGACGTGTGGCAGCCAAAAAAGGAAAAAAAGGAAAATACATACATAAGGCCAATACTATTTAACCAGTTGTAGAAGTTACAAATGGAGGATTTCTCCTGTGGTGCAAGGACCAGTGTTGTCACTGCAGTGGCTTGGGCCACTGCTGTGGCTCAGATTTGATCCCTGGCTCAGAAATATCTACATGCCACAGGTACTGTCCCCTCCAAAAAAGTAGCAAATGCCCAGGTATTATATCTAAACATATCAAATAAGCCCAATAAAAAAATAAAAATAGAAAGATTTCTGGTACTACAAATATTAAATTAAAAATAAAGAATAATTAGAATAATTATATTTCTGTTTCTGGAAAGTTTGAGTCTGCATAGAATCAGTTATAAACAAATATTGGCTCAAAACCATACAGCATTTAATAATAATAATAGGCATAAAACTGGGTGATAAAAGTCAGTGGAGGAGTTCCCATCGTGGAGCAGCAGTTAACGAATCCAACTAGGAACCATGAGGTTTCAGGTTCGATCCCTGGCCTTGCTCAGTGGATGAACAATCCGGCATTGCTGTGAGCTGTAGTGTAGGTTGCAGACGCGGCTCGGATCTGGCATTGCTGTGATTGTGGTGTAGGCTGGTAGCTGAGGCTCTGATTCGACCCCTAACCTGGGAACCTCTATATGCCACGGATGCGGCCCTAAAGAAAAGCAAAAAAAAGTCAATGGATATACTTCTCAAAAGTCCATGATAACTTTACTGAACTAGAATAAATCAGTGTTTTCTTAATATTAGGAAAAACCTAATAGGCTAAAGGTTAAATTAATAACCTTTCTAATCAAATGATAGAAAAGACCTAAAGGAAATATATATATTTCGTGTATATATATATATATATATATATATATATATATATATATATATATGAAATACTGAACTCTACCTTTTTTCATCCTTCAGCTTTCCATTTCCAAGTGTGAAGTTGCTACACTTTTGCCAGAAAGTAACACCTATCCTGTGTCCTTTGGAAGTCTGATTTTAGAATTAGGAGGCAAAGATCACTAACCCAATACAGTGACAGCATTCTAACTGAAAACAAAAGTGAATTTAAGGTGCATTGCCAGGTCATAGGCCTGTAAACAAATAAATGCTGGGTATTTTGTCCTTTTCTTGATTCCATTATCCTGTGTTCTTTTGAAAGATACTATTACTGCCCTTCCACAAATTATTCACACAGCTGCACTGTTAGCAAAAGTTCTAAGAAAGCTTGAGGGCAAGAATATAAATGTCTCTGAAGTAGTGCTGACTCACAGCGGCATCTGGATTGTTCTGTTTGTATTATGACTTCCTTTGTCATTAAAGCAACTTTCCCATGAAAAATTACAGACTGGGCTTAATAAATATTTTAAATGCTACTGAGCTTGTCCAATGCCTTTTGTCTCTGACATTATTAAAGCCATCAATTTCTCTTTAACTTTGTCCCAAAGCAGTCTTTTTATATTCATGACTTTCATACTGCCTCTTGTCAATATTACAAAACTCTCTGATCACATTATTGCAGACTTCATAAAAATGTAGAAACAGTGACACACTTATGGTCAAACTTTTCTGATTTTTTTTTCTTTATTATTAGGTCTTCTTGTTTTCCCTATGGTATTGTAACAAATCACAACTTTTTATGCTATTTTGAAAGGGACAGCAGTTTATCCTAGTTTCATTAACTTAAATCTATTCTATTAATCCTTAAAGATAGTAGCCCTTTAAATCCCCAATTTCAAAGTCTTAGAAATGCTCTCTGAAACACAAAAGATAATTAAAGCATTCAACATAATAATACATAGGATGTTGTTTTTCTAAATCTGTGAGAAAAAGAAAACATAAATTGATTAAAAAACACTAATTAATTTTGGCACACGATGGATGCAGGGTTTTTCTTAGACTTTATTTAGTTTAGTATTATCTACATAATTTAAATAACTTGTTAAGAGATCTCAGTTCAATTATTTGAGGCAGGGACTGTACTGTGGATATATTATAGTAACCTCACCCAACCCAAAAATTTGAATGCATTTCTAATATGTTTACTCTGTGTTCTGAGGGATCAAATATCGAATTTCTCTGAGTCTCAGCTTCTCCATTTGCAAAATTGTGAAATCCTTTCTAGGATTAAACGGATTAAAGGAAACAATGTATGGCAAGGTCCCAACGCACTGCTAGATTCAAGTCAGCAGGGCAATATTAGGTGTCTTAACTCACACACTTTGTTTTTCAGAAATCATATATTTTGCCTATTACAAACAGAAGGACTGAGGCTTCAGAGGAGAAATGGAAAATACACATAATTTCATTAGTCATACCTATTGATTGAACTCTTGTAGATCTAAACTGCAAGTAGCCTAGATCCATGTATGGGTTCTATAGGAGTGAAAACTATAATCAGGCAACAATATCTGCCAAAACTAAAGAAAGGGAAATGAAACCAAGACACGTGTTTTGCCAATTTGCTTAATGATCAAGACGAAAATATGAACCCTATCTAAATACAACATATGAATAGATTTATTCAAAGCTGCCTCTAGAAAAGTTCTAAACAGACCAAGTGTATCTTCTAAGCTTTTCCTCAATCACATTTGCACCCCCCTGCACAGAACTAGCAAGTGTATATGTATCCTGCAAAAAAAGACAGTTTTTTTATCACTGAGAAGTTAAAAAAAAAAGATTGCTTTGGTTAGAGCTTAAAAATATTAGGAAAATGTATTCCATTTAATATAGTTTAAATGTGTGGCAAATATACATATGATTTTTGGAAGATTTTTGTTCATAACATTTCTTACAGCTATTACTCCAGCTAGTCTTATCTTCTTCCATCATTTGTCTAATAAATTAAAGAATTTTAAGAATGTTGTAAAACTATAAAATATAAAGCACCTTGCATCAAACAGGATTATGGAAGAGGCACATTTGAGATCACGATGGAATTAACTATTTATATGATTTTGAGACACTTATTCCAACTCTTTCAGTGCCTGTATCTTCATTTGAAAAGTGAACACTATGATGCAATAATGTGTGATGGTATGTTAAAATATAAAACGCCTTTCATATCGAGAAATGGATTCATGATAATTAATATTGTTGGTGCAACTGTTGAAGAAAATCTTTTCAATGGAAATGATAAGAATTACAAATATTACATAATTTTGTCCAGGATTTTTTTTTGCAAATAATTTACATAAAAAGCAAAGCATTCTCTAGATTTAGAGGGTTAAACTCATCTATTATTATACACACGGCAAGTCTCAAACTCCATGTTAAGATATATTTTTATTATAGGTTGAAATCTAGTTTTATCAAAGTTATTTCTATAAACACTAGCTAATTGATCTTAGAATTTTTATATACGCTAATGTACTGAGAATTATAAATATAATTTTCTAATGGCAGAAAGAGCTTCTAGATGGGAATAATAAATGTGGTCTACCTGTAGCTGGAGATAGTCATGTACAACCATGCCATAATAACTTACGAAAAATGTGCAAATACTTAATTTGAAAAGGCTCCCTTGAATAAAGTAAACTTTGTTTTGAACAAATATTAAGTACACTTTAACCAATGACAACTGTCAAAATAAATCCTTATATTACAAACTATAACTAAAACTGTAGCCATAAAAAAATTGTCATACTGAGCACGATGCTTATTAAACAGAGAATATATAACTATTTCTTATTAAAATAATCTGTTACTTAAATTTGCATTTTCATTGTCAAAGTGAAAAGGATTTTTAAGTTTTCACGTCTGTAAAAAAATGTGGCAAATACGTATCAATTTGCTAACTATAAATAGGGAGGGTTAGGCTATTTTAGACAATGCACTTGATATTTTTCAGAATATCCCCTAATTTAGTGGAGAGTATCATAGTTTTGTTTTGTTTTCCTCTAGTCAAAAGCTATGAATTTTATCTCATAGAGGCATATTCAAAATCTACCGCTGTCTCATCTAAGTCCCTGGACCACATTAAACCAGACTACAGCCGTGTATGCATGGAAACATCCTAAGTTTTCTGAGTCTCAATTTCTTCAATAAGAAAATTAGCATACTAATAATAACTATACCTCAGCATTTTTGAAAGAAAAAGCTCACTTATGTAGAATGTCATTAAGAATGCTGAAAAACATATTAAAAATATACTCACTCATGTTAACTATAATTTATTTCTTTTAAATTTTTTCCTACTGATTTCTTAATGTACCATGTATTTATTTTTTTAAATCCATAATGTAGAGAAACATATAAAATATTATCTCTCTCACCACAGACTTTTGATACAACCAGTTTTAACTTTCCAATATACTCTAAGTTTTACTTCTATCCTTATACAACATGTATGTTCATGTTTGTTTCTCAGATATGGACATATGAAAACCTTATTTCTCAAGGAGTATCCAAGAATTAAATAAGAGCTACTGCCCACTTAAGATAGTAGAACATCTCTGTTCAAAACAGTTTTAAAATGCTTTGCTTCCTCATTTCTTTTTGCTGTCCACATTAACTCAAACCTGGAAAAAGTGGAACAGGACCAGCAAAAACTCTGACTCAAGTACATGATGGAGCTGACAATCCTTTTATTTCCCTGGTCTACCTAGGAACTGGCATTTAGAGATCTACGACATGTCCCAGCCAGAGACAGATATGCAGCCATAAAAGGAGGTGGTGCAATTGCCATTACACAGACTAGTGCCATCCCTTCCATCACCTGCTTTACTTATGTTGGTAACGCCCATGGTTGGAGGCTTCTGTTTCTCATCCATTCATGGAAGAGTAATTATATGTTATCCTTTGGTCATAAAATTATTGTTGACTTATCATCGTATCTTATACAAAGATTAATTCAAAATGGACTGTGAACTTAAATGCAGAATGTAAAGTTATAAAGCTTTTAAGAAAATACATAGGAAAAACCCCTCAGTATTTAGGATTCAGTAAAGAATCCTTAGACTTAACAACAAAAGCACGATCCATAAAAGGAAAAACTGATAAGTTGAACTTTATGAAAATTAAAATAATTTGCTCTGGAAAAGACTCTAGGAAGTAAATCAAGAGACAAGCTGCAGAGTGGGATAAAATATTTATAAACCAGACATGCAACAAAAGACTACTATCTAGAATAAGAACTATCAAAACTCAACGGTTAACAAAAATAAAAATGTTCCAATTAGAAAATGGGCAAAGACATGAGAGTACATTTTACTGACGATTAAATCAGGTGGCAAATAATCATACGAAAATATGTTTGGCTTCATTAGTCACTAGGTAAATGCAAATTAATATGACAATAAGATATTATTACACACCTATCAGTATGGCTAAAATGAAACTAGTGATGATGTCAAATACTGCTGAGGATGCAGAGAAACTCAATCCCTCATAACTGCTAGTGAGAACGTAAATAGTGCAGCCCCTCTGTTAGTTTCTAAAAAAATCTAAACCTGTAACTACAATATGACTTAGCAACTAAATATCAGTTTCCCCACAGAAATGAAATTTATGTTCATATAAATAAATAAATAAATAAATAAATAAATAAATAAATAAAACTCTGACTGCCCGGAAATTTATGTTCATATAAAAAATAAATAAATAAATAAAACTCTGACTGCCCGGCTAGCTCAGTCGATAGAGCATGAGACTCTTATAAACAACAACAACAACACAACAAAAAAAACTCTGAATATTTTTTGCAGCTTTATTTGTAATAGACCACATCTGGAATCAGTCTAGATAACCTTCTACAGGGGAATAGTCAGAGAAACTGGTGCATGCACCCCATTGACTACTACTCAACAATAAAAAAAATGAGACACTGATACATGCAACAATCAACAGCCATGGCTTAATCTAAAAATAACTGTGCTGAATGAGAGGAAAAAAAGTCCACCCCAAAGGACAATATTATTCCATTTAAATAGCGTTCTTGAAATATTTTATAGAAAGGGAAAACAGATGAGTGCTTGCTAGGTTAATGATGGAGTGGGGGTAGGAGAGAAGTGGACGGGGCTACGAAAGGGCGACATTAAGAGATCCCTGTGGTGATGGGATGGTTCTGCATCAAATGTCGATATCTTGGTTCTGACTTGGACTGCTTTCTTGCAACTGTGTTATCAATGGGAGAAAATGGGGAAAGAGTTAAAAGCATCTTTCTGCACTGTTTTTTAAAACTGCATGAAAACCTCAAGTTACCGCAAAACAAAAAATGTAAAGTATTGACCCATTTTCCATAAAGCATGATTTATTTAATTAGTGGAAAAAAGTCCATCCTGAGTAGCTCAGAGCAAATTCATCATCCCATTGGAATCATCAAAATGCCACTCTTTCTCAGGCAAGCTGATGTTCCTGGTCTCTCCACACTCTGCATCCTCACTGTTCTGGGTCCCTAGGACTGCACTTGACCAGTCACTGCTGAGGTGGGCCATGACTACTGTTTGTTTTTTCACACTGCTAGGAGTGGCTGCTGCTACCAAAAACCAAGAGAGATTATCTCTCAAGTTAATGTGTGTTCTACTAAAAAAAAAAAGAGAGAGAAAAAAGAAAATGGAATGATGCAGTTCCCAGTGTGGCACAATGGGATCAGTGGCGTCTCTGCAGCCCCAGGACACAGGTTCAAGCCTCTCAGAACACAGTGAGTTAAAGGATCCAGCACTGCCACAGCTGCGGCATAGGTCACAACTGCTGCTCGGATGGGAACTCCATATGCTGCCAGGAAACCAAAAGAGAAAAAAAAATTATTTTTAAAATATTTTTAACAATAAAGAAAGCATGCTTACTATAATTTATTGGCAGTGTTGTCACTACATATTTAGCCAAAGGAGGAAACCGGGAGTCATCTGTGACTTGTCCCTCTAACTTGCCAGCAACCCTCCAAACCAATTTATGATATAATTATTTACTACAACATATTTATGCCTGATTTTCCCTCAGTTGTATCCCCTTGCCTACCTTAAGTTTAGGGTATTTATAGTTTAGAAACTTCACTACTCCTAGACTCTGTGAAGGCAAAAATCTGTTCACTCGCCATCTTCCCCACAGTCCTGCACAAATCCACCCTCCACATCAAGGTCAAATTACTTTTAAATGGAAAGGTGGATGTTGCATCTAACCTACTCAAAATACTTCATTACATCACCCTTTTTTATTTTCTTCAGAATAATATCCAAACTACTTAAAGTGTCCTTCATTTTCTGGTCAGCCACATGACTTTCAAAATTTAGTACTCAGCCATCCCTTCTTAAAAACATGAATTAAAGACTCCAAGCTATCATGTGCTCCTCTTTTCCCTCCTTTGTCTTCTTCTTTCCCTCTTTTACTCTTCTGCCCCCTTTCCCTTCTTTCTTTTCCTCTGCTTTGCCTTTCACTGCCAACTCCTCTCCCTCCTTCTATTTTCTTTCCCTTCTATTTCCTTCCACCTTTTCCTTGTTACCCTTTTGCTCTTACTTCATCCTCATCCCATTTCTCTATTCATGTTTTAGTAGTACATTTTTCACTCTGAATTCCACATTTATTTTTGAACAAAGGAAACCATTAAAAAAATGAAGAGACAACCCACAGAATGGGAGAAAATCTTTGCAAATGACTCAACCGACAAAGGTTTAATCTCCAAAATATACAAACAATTATACAACACAACAACAACAAACAACCTATTTGAAAAATGAGCAGAAGACCTAATCACACATTTCTCCAAAGACATACAGATGGTCAGCAGGCACATGAAAAAAATGCTCAACAACACTAATTATTATAGAAATGCAAATCAAAACTACAGTGAGGTGCCACCTCACACCAGCTAGAGAGGCCAACATTAATAAGTCAACAAGCAACAAATCCTGGAGAGGGTGTGGAGAAAAGGGAACCCTCCTTCACGGTTGTGGGCATGAAAATTGGTACAACCACTATGGAAAACAGTATGGAAGTACCTCAGAAAACTAAATATAACCTGCCACTGCTCAGCCTCCCTTCAGGTTCCTTGGTTCCTGGGCCTGGTGTGCACGTGGTTCTGCACAGTCTCAGGACACTCACCCCATCAAAGCTGGATCAGTGAGGAGTGACATAGGCAGTATCCTGGGTTCTCATTCATGTTCACAGGTGTGTCTTTTTCCTTGCCCTTCTCCACTTCACATCCACCTCCCTTCGCCAATGCTCTCAGTTCTGTTCCATTGATTTTTGTGTCTATCCTGTGCCAGAATCATAGCACCTCCACGATTGTAACTTATAGTCCCGTTTATATCTTGCTCGATATACACTTCTCCGTGTTTTTATAATCTGACTAATAGCAGCAACATGTTCTGAAAGAAGGGCAGTTTGTACTCAATACGTGGGAGGCTGGACCAAGTATGACAGCATATTCCTCTAGGAAGAGTGACATCAGACTCCTCTAGGAAGACTATAACTATCATTTGTTCCCTACTGAATCCTCAGCACCCAGCATAGCATGCAAAACACATGAACCCTCAGTTATAAAATAAATAATGTGTGTGAGTCAGTGAATGAATAAAAGCTTGATAACAGACTCATGGTCTAACACTCCCCATTACAACATGCCAGGGTGGAGTTGGGGGGGTGGGTATCATCACCTCAGGATTCATTTTAGTCCCCCCCTGTTAAGGCTGTAATTGTTTTTACTGTTTCTGCTCTTGTCAGTCACACTGCTTCCTCTGCTTCTCCTGTTAATGCTCTGACAGGTGTCACCTGCCATATAATAATCTGAACATACCCTAGAGATCAGTGCATGTCACCACTGCTTTCTGCTCCTTTCCACTCTGTAATCTTGTCACTTAATTAGTGGATATATTTTTAACCTAACTCTCCTAAAGTATTCAATTTCACCATGATAGTTTGGCCAGAGAGCATAGATTGTTCTAATCATGTGTAGCACACTTAAAAATATTGAAGGTATAATTTAGAATTATTGAGAATAGCCAAGCTAAGAGTTTTCCAATCATTTACTATCATATATAGTAAAACCAAAGTTACAAAGGAAAAGAAATATTGATGGTCATAGGGTGTGTTAAATGGTAAAAGTGCAAATTTTTACATGTTAAAATATTCTGTGCATATTAAAATAGAATAAATTGATTCTGATTCATCGTCCATGATGTAAGTATCTATTGCCTAAAATTTTTAGCAGAAAAAAAAAATCTAATATTAAAGTTAATTTTCTTCAGGGATTAAATGAATAACAGTGTGCCCAAATGAACCTAAGCCAATAACTAATATTTATTATTAGACATTATTAACCATATGTACATTTACACATGCATATACACACATATACATACATACATATACCAACACACTTATATACATATTTTCAAACGGTTCCAGTATTTTATATGGCAAAAAAATATTTAAAATAATTACAACAATAATGAATCATTATTTTTGGAGATGTATTCCCATAAATGTAAAACAAGTCTTTATTTTCCTTATGAAAAAACTGTAGTTTTCAGTTTTATCAATAGATGGCACTACTATTTACTGTATTTATTTTGCTACACTATAATTAAATATTTAAGATACATCAGCTGATTAAATATTTTCTTCCTTCTTAAAAAACTATTCTCAATCAAAAACTTATTACTTCCTTGACATAATGATGTATTATTTTTAAATATTCACTTTCAAAAGTGATATTGCAATTTTAATGAATGATAATTACTGTCAAATATATTGTTTTCATCCACAAAATATCTGAGCTATTTCTAAGGAATAGTTACTATTATTATTTTTTAAGACACTCTGACTTAGAGTTTGTGGGGGAGATATCTGTTTTAGTTGTCGAGAATGAGCCTATCATTGGATGTATTGCTTGCTTTTTAATTTTTTTTATTTTAAAACGATCGGTTGTCTTAAGTCAAAAAGTAAGTTGCAGGAACCTCTTAATAAAATTCAGTAGCATAAATTATTTTAACAGTTACAGAGCACTACTGATAGTCACACATGATATATTTTCTATTGCAAATCTATTATGCAACTGCATGACACACAAAATTAACTGTATTTTGTCATGAAGCCTTTCCCCAAGTCACTATTTTAGGTTCCAGTTTACAACACTTTCTCCTTACCTCTGCAAAGCTTATTTAAAACTCATTGGTGTTCATTGGAAAGGTGGAGCTGGAAGCAAAAAGGAGCTTCTCAGCCTGCCTTATTAACAATAAAATAATCAGAGTCTTCACATCCTTACTGATTTCTCGTGTTGTTTTGGCATATCTTGCCTGTCATCATCATCATATTCATCATAATTAGCAACAACAATATCTTTTAACACTTGATCAATATGGAGTCTTTGTGGGAATTAAACATTTAGGTGTATGCTTGCCTAAAAATCTCAATGAAATTGAAACCCCTTGAACTTAATATAATGTCAATAAATACATTTAAATACATGCATATATAGGTCTGTGACAAAAAAAAATAATATTCACATGGCCAGCTTTTTCTCCCCCCGTTTTGTCTATAAGTATTTATCAGCGTGAGTGGTGATCCTGCTCTGAAGAGAAAATTTAAGCAAACCAGATGTGTCCTTGGCCCACTTTGAAACAGCTCTTCCTTTGCAAACAACTTTCTGTAAACACGAATTCTGACACCTTAAATTTCAAAGAGGCTATGTGGGTCAGAACTATGTCCTTGCTTATGCCACCAGAATGTTTAATTAATGACCTGACCTGCTGTGAAACTAGTTCAGTCGCTGATTTCATCATTGGGAGGGCTGCATACATTGAGACACAAACCCCACAGCTACAATATAGAGTGGCCAGCTTTTACCAGCTCATGGACTATTTGGCTGATGATTAAAAAATGTTCCAGTTCAATAAAGAAAGTAGATGAATAAGTATGTGTTTACTATTTGCAAAATATAAAATTAAGCTTATAGAGAAGGCAAAAAAATTTATGAAATATTGTGCTTGTTCTTTGTACATCTAATTGCAACACATCATGTAGATTAAAAAAACTAAAGGAAAGGTGATATGAAAGCCAAATTATTTTTTTAATAAAACAATATCTAATAATGCAGGATCTCTGAGATAGAACTGATTACTGTGAGCTGCAGTATTCATTGATACCTTCATGTCAAACATGGAACATGGCTTGACTTTGAAAAGATTTGACTTTGAAAAGATTTGACCCACTCACACCAGCAGTACTGTCCTGATGACCTCATGTGCTACAGAATAAACTGCATTTTTATTTTTTTGCTGAACCTGTAGCCAGGGATCAAATCCATACCACAGCAGCAACTTGAGCCATAGCAGTGACAATGTAGGATCTTTAACCCACCAGGCCACCAGGGAACTCCTGGAAACTGCATTTAAAAATGAATATGGCATGTGCAGTAAAAATCATGTAAATAAATTATAAGAATCACTCATAAGTATAAATAAAGCATAAAAATGGTATTAATTTGGAAAACTCATGAAAGTCTAAACAGAATGTGGAAGTATAATTCTGTATTTCCCAGGACATCAGGAAACAGCAGACTGAATTACAGATGAATGAATTAACAAAATGAATGAAAAGAAATGATATTCTATTTCACTGTTAATTTCTAAAGTGTTCTTTCCATGTGCTCAAGTGTAAAAATAACACAGGTATCAGAGAGTAAAATCAAATTTACTGACATATTGTATGATATAATAAAATGTGCCAAATGACATAAAGATTAGCTAAAAGAGTCAGGTCACAACGTGTAATATGGCCTGAATTACACCAAGCTGTTTTTTGCAATTTTAAAATGTTGTACTATTTTGAGGTAAGCTACAATTTAAGCATACCACGGGAGAAAAAAATCATAAATAATACACACTCAATAAAAACCTCAAGAAAGCACTATCACCAATAAGAGTAAAACAACACAGAGAAAGAGATTAGGTAAATTCATCAATTTAAATGAAGTAAAATTTATCTTTAGAACATATGGATTAACAAGTACACATGCAAATTGCAAAAGGTGCTTAAAACCTAATTAAGCTATCTTGAAAGTGCCCTCATCCTAAATCTTTAAGATCAAATTAGCCTCATTACCACATACATTATCCTTCTTTTGACTCACTTGTTTTACAAGTATCATTACATTAATTAGTCATTATATAGTTCTTTTTAAGTGCTGGTCACCTCGTGAGTCTTCGTAACATTACCCGGTACTTGTACACACAGAAATAGTCTATGGAGTATCAGTCCAGCAAACCATGTCAGACTAATATAAATATGCATGTGTTATAGGGAAGAACAAATCTGACTCCATGTTGCAATTGTTTCTTTACCTTTAACCTTACTTTAACCTTTGTCCTCTGTCACTTGTGCTTTTATTCATCCTGGTTCTGCACCTTTTGCAAAAGCCACCTATAGCCTGAAATATATGGAATAGCCTAGTCTTAAAGCTATGACCTTTAAGAGTATTATATTTTTTGGTAAAAAGTTGCAAAACAGAGAATAACATGGGTTTGGTTGGAGGTATATAGGAACTTCATGATCTGACCTGCATGGACATCTAGGATTTTCACACCAAGAAGTCTGCAACAACTAATCACTCCCCCTTCCCTTTCTTGCCTAAGAGGAGCCCGAATTCTTACTGAGGGAAGTGGTTTTTGAGACAGTCTGCTGGCTTTGCAGATAAAGTCGTTATTCCTTGTCCCAGCTCTTCGTCTCCCAATTTATTGACCTGCTATGTGGTGAACAAAACAAGCTTGGACTCGTCAACACATTTAGATAAAAGAAGATTGAAATTTTATGAAGAAAAATAATTTTTCAATGTCATTAGTACATTAGAACTTAGTACATTCATTTGCACATAAAAGTACATAAACATGTCTTACGCCATGAAGGAGTTCTGCTTCAATGAATTTAGATATGAGTCAATCATAGGTGAAAATAATCACGTCTGAGAATGAGTCATCTACTAAGAGATTAGTTCCTATTAACAAGACTTCACACATCTCTTTGATTCCTGTAGAGGACTGTATCTCTCCCTAGCCCTCACTAAGACCCCACTCAGGAAGCAGGATGAAGCATCTGTTTGGTGTGTTTTGAGAAAGGCTGGGCACCATCAGGCCATCCCCTTTCAAAATGTAGGTCCATTCTGCTCTCTTGGCAAGATGAGATCTCAGTGGCCTCAGCCCTGTTTCTGTGCTGAGGTCTGGGGTGGTGTTATTTGCTCTCCTCCTAAATGCCCAACATCTAATGCTTTAGGAAATCTGTGAAATCAACAAAGTGTACCTGTGGGTGACAATCCCACTGAGAGGGAGCATAAATTTTAAATTGGCTGCAGTGCGTAACTCAGCTCTGAGGGCCTATGCCTTGGGGCTGATTTTTATAAAAATATATACCTGTAGAAAAGTTGGTTTTCATATGCTACAGTCTCCACGGGTAGCTTTAGGTCTTCAGTTTTAGGTCTTGTGCTAGCTGGATTTGATCCCATTGGATGACTTTCTTCAGTAAGTGAATAGCTGTGTTTATCTAGGCAGAGCAGTGTCACAAACACAGACCTCAGGAGGTAGGTCACCTTGTGCATGGACTGTTTTGGTTCTGCTTGCAGAGGTGCACATTGGTCTGGAATTTCAATCACAGTGGAAGCAGGGGCAGGTCGTTTTCTATGTATCAGCAAGTGACTTTTGCTATGTTTCTCAATCAGGTCTGTAGGCAGCATTTTTATGGGTTTTTTCCCTAATGTCTAGGTAGCTTATTTCCACTAGTGTTACAAAGCTCTAAGTGTAGGTTATCTCCTCAAATTATTAGCAGCAGCCCTAGGTAAGCATTCCCTTAACTACCTTTAGTTACAAAGGAGAGCTCTTCTAGGGCTAACTTCTGCAAGGAAGGGCTTGTTCAAAGGCTCCCAAGAACCAGTCCATTGCTACATGGTAACAAATACTCTGGTTTCCTCATTTACAGAAACTGGTCACGATTTTAGATTGCAGAAATCTACAATGTGTCTTCAGACAAAGAAAAATGATATGTTTTATTAACAGAGTGAAAATAATCCTATTTTAGGTAATTAAATCTGGACTGGATAGGGAAACAATTCAATGAAAGCACTGAAAACTAAAAAATAACACAGCAGTTAAAGCTTCATGTCTCCACTGTCTCAAAGAACGAGGTTTGCTCGGGGTGTCAAGGAAGACCTGAAGTGGTTTAAAACATGGACTTTAATGCTCCATCTGGACACAAATAGCAGAAAATGAAGACAAAATAAAGGAAGAAGTTGATTAAAGTGGAGAGATATGTACTTAGGAGATTCTCTTAGAGGACAGAAAAGCCACTAGACGTGAAAAGGAAAATTAGACCTTAAAGTCCATACACACAAGCACACAGCACACACACATACACTGTGTAAAGGTGGCTCTGAGGACTAGCTTCTCTTAAAATGGGTATCATTAAGGAATGAGAAAGTGATTCAGAGTTCTATTTAATAAAACCATTGGTAGTCAACAACCTGACAGCAGCGAGACTGGAAAAATCTCAGAGAGCAAACCAGACTCTTCAAAGGA
This sequence comes from Catagonus wagneri, assembly GCA_004024745.2. Lineage (NCBI taxonomy): Eukaryota > Metazoa > Chordata > Mammalia > Artiodactyla > Tayassuidae > Catagonus > Catagonus wagneri. The sequence goes on along the minus strand of PVHT021183709.1, from coordinate 2,678,266 downwards.
ATCCAGAACCTGCAACTAATGAAATGCATTTATTCATCTATTCTATTTGTGTGCATTCAGCAAATAGTTATTGAGTCATAACTATATTCAAGACACTGTTTTTAAGCATATGAAAGCAGAGAGAGAGAAAGAGAGGGAGGAAATCTCCAGTAAGGGAAGATCCAAAATTAACTGTAAAACAATTAGATAAGTATTTACCTCTTTTAATCCCACTCCTGGGCATCTATCCAGAGGAAACCATGACTCAAAAAGACACATGTACTCCAGTGTTCATTGCAGCACTCTATGCAATAGCCAAGTCATGGAAACAACCTAAATGCCCATTGACAGAGGAGTGGATAGGGAAGATATGGTACATACACACAATGGAATATTACTCAGCCATTAAAAGGAACAAAATAACAACATTTATAGCAACATGGATGGACCTAGAAATTATCATGCGAAGTGAAACCAGTCAGACAATTAGACAGCAACATCCAATGCTACAGCTTACATGTGGAACCTAAAAGGACACAGTGAACTTCTCTGAAGAACAGATAATGACTCAGACTTTGGAAAAACTATGGTTTCCAAATAAGACAATCTGGGGGGTGGGGGGATGCACTGAGGGTTTGGAATGAAAATGCTATCAAATTGAGTTGTGATGATTTTTGTACACCTATAATTGTAATAAAATTCATTAAGCAATGGGAAAAAAAAGAAAATAATAAACCCTGGTTTCCCAATACAGTGACAGCTCCACCTAGAGGTGTCATTGGCACTTCCAACTCAGCATGGCCCTTTCTGTACGTCGTTCTGATGGCCAAAAGCCTCTGGAGTTAGCTCCTTAAATCCCTGGGTTGAAACACAGAGCTCCATATTCAAAACCTGTCAATGGCCTTCTCCTGACTTGCTGAATCAAATGTAATCCCCCTTAGCTTGATATTAAGATCTTCCACAATACACTCTCAAGCCTCCTTTGCAGTGGCCTTTCCCACCCCTCCCCCCACCTATATACTACATATCTTTTGCAAAATGAGCTAAATATTCATGCTTCTATATCTTTCTCATGTGGTTCCATAAAGTGGATTGATCTTTCTGTGGGAAGATCCCCCTATGAAAACCATATTTCCCTGTAAGTGTTCATCATTCAGTTACACCTCCTATCGTCTGCTAAGTCAAGATTTTAAAGCTGTACTTTGCGCTTTCAAAAAAAAAAAAGGGTTTACCTCTTTTAATTTAATTTAAGATGCATTTAGTTAGTTAGTTAGTTAGTTTGAATTTTAAGGCCTCACCCATGGCATATGGAAGTTCCTAGACCAGGGACTGAATCCGAGGCATAGCTATGACCTATGAGGTGGCAACGCTGGATCCTTTAACCCAGTGTATTGGGTCTGGGATGGAACCCATACATTCCCAGTGACCTGAGCTGCTGCATTTGGGTTCTTAACCCACTGTGACACAATAAGAACTCTAGATGCTATTATTTATATATTGTTAACAAAGAAGAAAATGTTGCCAGTTAGTGGACACGTTGTTTTATAGCCATACATTGTAGAGTGTATCCCTATTTCCAAGATGTCTATATAGGAGGGAAAAAACAGTATTAATAGTATGTTAGGAGTTACACAACTAGTTAGAAAGCAATAGTTCTATGGATAAAATGGAGAGGGACCAAAAGTGTAAAAAGGTGGGAACAAGTCATAGTCTTCAATTGTTTAGTTTGAATAGGCTTGGTTGAGAAAGTGGTGTTGAATCAAAAGGCCAGAAGGTGGTTGGAACTAAGCCCTGTGGGGATTTGGCAAAGTACCTTCAGGCAGAGGGAACCACTAATTGCAAACTTGTTACATTTAAGGACAGAAAGGCAACTACGTTAGGAGCAACTGGAGCTGAACTTGCAAGGGGACAGGGAACAGGACAGGAATATCCTGCAAAGTCAGAACACTTACGGTTTTGATGGGCATTCAAGAGACTGGATTTTAATCAGGGTGACATTGGGAGCCAACGCAGGATTTTAAGCAGAGGCATGATGTGACGAAAGGCACACATGGGAAGTTGGGGACCGCCAAAAATAGGAATAATAATGTTAGATAGGGTTACGCAAAAGTAAAAATAATATGTCATAAATCACTATCAACTGTTTACACAAATTGTGGGAAAATATGTTAGAAAGAAGAGCAGTAAAAAATTCTCCTAAAATCCCTGGATGCATTTCAAAGTGATAATTACTACAGGAATTAACGAGCTGTCCTCTGCACCTAAGGGCATATGACCAGGAAACCTGTGGAATTAGGACTGTGAGTTAGACTAGTTAGAAAGCAATACAAAACATATTGAAGAAGAAACATACCAAAAGCCAAGAAGAAACATACTAAAAACAACCTTGGCAAGGTAATGAGGGATCATGCCTGGGCTTAGGTTAGATATGTTCTAATAGAAGAATGGCCCCCGGGCGGAATTACTCAAATCAGTAAGGAGACGGTGGAAATTGTTTGAACCGTGAATGCTTGCAGCAGATCCAGATGCGATATTTTTGAATTTCTCACTGGACACATCCCATGGGATAGCATATGAAGAAATTCACGAGAAGAGAAATGTGTGGGCCAGAAAGCAGAGAGTAATAAAAAAAAAAGAAGGAAGACCCTTGTTTCCAGCACACTGCCCTACAAAGGAAGGAGCCAAGTGAACTGGCTGATCCCTCCTGAAAGAAATAATGAAACAGCTAAGAGAAAGAGTGTTAGAAACAGGGTGAAGTATAGCAGGAATAGATATAGCATGAAGTCTAAAAACTTCCAAACTGAGGACAGAGAATGTAGTGAATCTTGTAGGAGGGTAGGTCTGCAGGAGTCACCGAAGACACAGCCTCCAGGAACAGTAATCTACACTTTTGTTTCAAATCAGCAGGAGTAAGGACCCCTCCAAAACAATGCGGGACTTTGGTGTCATCCGCATGGACCTGGTTTCACAAATCCAAGAAATTCCATTATGGGACCAGATCCAAAATTGCCTACCCAAGGATAATACGAACTGTTTTCTGAAAAAGGAAGCACTTGGCCTTCTTTGATTTTTCTCCCAGAAAATTTAGGAGCATTGGGCTGTTGGTGAAAAATCAGGCTAGATGTCCACTACAAGTATCACCTCTTCCTTCTGAGCCCAGAGTTAGCTTCCTCCTCTAAAACAGAATGCACTCATTCTGAGGCCTGGTAAGCAGAGGAGGTGCTCTCTGCTACCACAAGGCCTGTCCTAGAAAATCTCCCACACAATACTTCACCTCCGGGGTCTCTTTAGTTGTCTGTTAAACAAACACAGAGGACCCAGGGGAGGACTCCAAGGCCTCAGGGAAGTGACTCCAAGGCCTCAGGGAAGTCAAAAATGATCTATAGTGGTGGAGACATATTTTTTCCCCTTCAATTTCTATAGCTACCAGAAAATTATACCCCTTTCCTAGCTGACACAACCATATGAATTGACATTTTAAATCTTGCTTATAATTTCCATCATCTGCTGATTAGATAATAAAGAGTTAACAGATTGGAGCAAGGACTTTCAGTAGTGTTATCCTATATGATACTGCGGTCTGTAAAGAGAGGATCCTGGGTCGCTGAATGGCTGCATGAAACAGAGCTTCCCTACCAACTGGACTAAAGTAGAGAAGAGGAATCAACTTAATACACAGGGCAGGATGTTTATTAAACTACTGGAATAAACAGAGTGACCGTACAGCCAGGGACTTAAAGATATAAATCCTAATATGTAGTCATAAAATGGTATAGTGGCTTCATAGTTGTGTACATGACTGAGGCTGTCTTAGCACAGAACCAAATACTATATGTTAACCAAGATATCAGCACTTGGTAGGTGGCCAAAGGCTGGTTTGGTAAGTGGCTCTCATTTCGTAGTCAGTGCATCCCTTCCCTATTTCTGCTGTAACACATTACCACACATTTAGTATCTTAAAGCAGCGCAGATTTATTTTCCTACAATTCTGAGGGCCAGAAATCCAAAATCATTTTAACAAAGGTGAGAGCAGGGTGGATTCATTTTAGAGGCTCTAGGGAAAATTTCCACATCCTTGCAATTTCTGGCTTCTTGGTCCACCTACATTCCTGGATCTATTTATTACCTACTCATCGAATCTTGCCAACATCTTGCTTCTGGGATCACATCTCCTAACTTCTTTGATTTCTTGCCTTTCTTGTATGAGGACCCCATACAATTACACTGAGAGCCCACCAAGATAATATTTCTATCTTGAGAACCTTAATTTAATGCAAGTCCTCTTTGCCATATAAAATAGCATTCACATGTTTCAAGGCTTAGGATGTGAATATGTTTTGTGAAGACATTTTCAGCCTATCACACCCAGGCACCTTCTATTTCCATTCTCCTGCTAACTTCGAAGTATGACTTTCCTTCTCCAAATTAAAAATAACTCCTTCAGCTACCACTGTCAGATCTAAATTCAAAAGAAAAAAAAAGCAGAAACAGGAAAACAAGGAAGGGAAGACACATATCTTTCCTTTTATGGCCATAATTCAGACATCAGATGTTTCAGTGCTCCTCACACTCCATTGGCCAAAGCTTTGTCACAGGGCAGCATCTAGCCTCAAAGCGATCTGGGAAAGGTAGTTTTTGGTGGGTAGTCAAGGTCTACTAAAATCAATCTTCTATCACTAAAAAAAACTATAGAAAATTATTTGGTAGACAATAAATCATGTTTTCTCTACATCTAGTGGCAAATTTACCTATTTATGAGTGGCTTTGATCAATTAAATAGAAGTTCTTTAACTGTGAATAGTTGATACAGAAAGAGTCATGTCTTGCCACTGCAAAATCAACCTTTTTTTTTGTCATTCTCCTTCCTTCATATATTCCTGAGTACCTGCTGTGGTTTGGGGCAGAATTAAATACTGAACTCTGAGAACAAAGTATTACTTGCTATTTCTAAATGTATTTGATATCACCTTCATGTTGTCAACATTAACCTTCAGAGCTTTTACAAGTGAGGGTCATGAGAAAACCTGCCATTAACTAATACAACCTCTTAAGATTTTAAGAATGGTTCCTATGAGATAAAGATCATGATGGAAATTAATAAAAGATAAGCCCTCTGCCATAGATAAATGCAATTAATAGAAAACAATTGTTTTCAAATATGAGAAATGCTGGGAAAAAAGCTGCAGAGGACTGTGATTCCTGAAATAAGAGGAAAACAAAAGCAAAAAAAAAAAAAAAAACAAAACAGGATCAGCTAAAGGTATTAAGCTGATATTGGTGCAAAGTCTTTAAAGATAAAGATACTGGAATTCAGGAAAGCTTGGAAGCTGGGACCTGCAGAACAGAGTCCAAAAAGAAGAGAAATATATAAGCGAAAGAGCTACAAGAATCTGAATAGAGGTCTACAGGGGCTTTGGTTCAATGCATAGAATAAAACTTCACAAAGTCAGGCAAAATTCGATGACTATAGCAAGAAATAAAGCCAAGGAGCTATAAGTCTAAAAATCCAAGAGCTTAATAATGATAGGTGACATATAGATTGGATTAATCAGAATTCATACTGGAGATACCTAAATGAAAAGCTAGATTGCAGACCTCAGAAAGATTCCAGAAACAGTACATTTTAGAAGAATAACGAAACAAAGTCTAGTGTAAAGGCTACGCTAGACATACACAAATTGAGTTACAAAAACAAGTGCAAAATATCAAACTGATACACAGGTAAATTCATGTCAAAATAAAACTCACTACTCCTCAGAGGTGTTCAGCATGTCTCTCTCAATAATTCTCATCATCCAATTAAAAATATTTTAACAGACATTAGAAGAGAGAACTATTTGATTCATGTCCGGAAAAAATATTAGTCAATGGAGACATAAAATTTCACAGATGACAATATTAGTAAAAAAAAGAAAATCAATATCTGATATAAGTAGACTGAATGGTTTAAGGAAAAGCATGAACACAATAAGGAGAGAAGTGCAAACTATAAAAAAGCAAATGGAACTTCTTGAGTTGAGATCATAAATAATTTTTAAAATATTCTGATTTGATTACTAGCAGATCAGACATGTAGAAAGAGGATTTTTGAATTTCATATCAGAGCAACAGAAACTATCTATACTGAAGTAAAGTAAGAACAAAGACTGAAGAAGAAAAAATGAACAAAATTTAATGTCCTATGTGAGAATATTAAACAACAACAAATATCTGTAATTGGATTGCTAATGTAGGGAAAGACCAGAAATCTATTTGAGAATGCCATTTTTCCCCAAATTTATTGAAAGATATAAACCAAAAAATCCAAGCTGAACAATCCCTGCAGGATGAAAAATTAGAGAACCTAAAACAAAGGCATATCAAAATCCAATTGCTGAAACCTAATGAAAAAGAGAAAATTGCAAAACAACCCAGAGAAATGGAAAAAAAAAGACTAGAAATCAAACAGACTTTTCACTAGAAACAGTGCAAACCTGAAGACAATAGTTTAACATGAGAAAAGTGTTCAAAGAAAAAACAAAAGTGAAAACTGCCTTAAATTCAATATCTGGCAGAAATAATTCTTTCATGAAGAAAATATTAAAATATCTTTAAACAACAAAGGCTGAGAAAAATGTATCAGGAGCAGATCTGAATCTCATATTGATAAATGATGTTTATTAAACTAAAGGAAAATTCAGAAATTTGGACTTACATGAAAGAATGAGAGGAATCAGAAAAGATAAATGTAAAAGTCTGTTTTCTTGTTTTTTAAAAAAAATTTCAAAAGACATTTACTTAAAGCAAAAATAACACAATGTATTGTGAGGTTTATAACATACACAGAAGTAAAATGTTTGACAATATTATCACAATGGATAGAAAGGGAGAGGTATAGTGTTTCTTACTTTATACATGAAATGGTAAAATATTTGAAGATTAAATGGTAATAACATAAAGTTGTATATTATATATAAAGTTTCCAGCTACACCTAAAGAATTATAATGAGGTATAACTAATAACTTAAGAGTGGAAAAAGTTAGAATTGTAAAAGTCATGTAACCCAACAGAAGGCAGAATACAAAGAAATACTGAATACAGAATAGATGTGACCATTTGAAAACAAATACCATGAAAGTGCACTTTAAATGCAGTAAAAATTAGCCAAGGATAGAGATGTTGACCTGATCCAAAAACTATAAATTTCAGGAATCTCTTTCACTGGAAGGAAACAAGGTAAGAAATTAGCGAGGGACTTGATTCATTATATTTTACTTGTTCTTAATATTTTCAGACTTTCTTTAGACTTGATGTCAAAAGGGCAGAAGAATTTAATTTTGGATATTAATTACTTTACCAATGTCTTTGAATTTTTAATTTTTGAAATATTATTTCTCTCGGTAATTTAATAATTAAATTATATATTAAAATATGAGTCTCTCTCTGCTCTTTCTGTTGCATAATTGGAGTATCTTAATGTCATGATTTAATGTAATTGCAGAAGCTCTGAAGAGCTCTATTGATCAGTGTAACTGGATATAATGTAGCATTGGAAATAACAGAAAGAATCTCCAGGCCTTGGAGTTAATGACCTAATGTACTGTTCTGTCATACTTCAAAAGCCTTCCAGAAGCAGATATATAGTGCCCACCAGTAGCTCTCAGAGGGAACTTCAAAAAGGCAGCAGTAGTCATTATGATTAGAACACCCCTAAGTATGAATGCGTCCAAGAGTTGCTCTGAGAAAAGAACTCAGGTTCAGATAGTTGATTTGGGAAGTGATCCCAGGAAGCACAAGTTAAAGGGTAGAGAAGTAAGACAGGGGAGAGAAAAAGAGCACCAAAAAAGGGCTCATTTCCAGGGTGGACCCTCTGAGGAATCATGTAGCATGGACCTGAGAATCTCCCCACTGTGGTGTAGGAAGCTAGACTTTGTACCCATGGACTCAGGCTGCTTATTGCTTAAGGACTGTTCCTAGGGGCATTCCATCTCTGGCACAACTGGGCTACCTTGGGTGCAGCTGATAAATCTTCTGGTGTCAAAGTCCTAAGAAGAGTGGAAGAGGGATGAGCTCTTGTAGGACCAGTTATCAGGTGTGTTCAACATAGCTGAGAGATCCAAGAGAGGTTTCAAGCAAATCTTCCAGATTGAAGAGGAAAGAGTTCCTGTGGTGGCTCAGCGGGTCAAGACCCCTACATAGTGTCCATGAGGATATGGGTTTGATCTCTGGCTTCACTTAGTGGGTTAAGGATACAGCATTGCTGCAAGCTGGGTTATACTATAGGTCGCAGATGTGGCTTGGATGCATCATTGCTGTGGCTGTGGTGTAGGTCAGCAGATGCAGCTCCGGTTCAGCCCCTAGCCTGGAAACTTCCATATGCTGCAGATACAGCTGTGAAAAAAAAAAGAAAAAAGAAGATTGAAGAGAAAGCCTGATTTGATCTCTATCTGATCTAAAGGCCCTAAGAAACAGCTATTCCCTGAGATCCCTATATGCTTACTTCAGTGTCAAAATTAAGAGAAGGAAGTTGGAGAATCCAAGGAAGGACATAAATCCTCACTTCACATATTCTGGAGAATCAAACTGCTAGAGCAATAGTTCTCAAACTTTTTCATTAGTCATCAGGTGGGATTGATTAATACAGATCATCTGACCCCCGGACCAGAGCCTCTGATTCAGTAGGGATGCGTGAACCTTGAGAATATGCATCAACAAATGATACAAAACAGATATAGAAAACAAACTTATAGTTACTAAAGGGGAAGAGGTGGGGGGATAAATGAGAAGGCTGAGGTTGACATATATATATACATATAAACTTTTATATGTATGTATACTGACATATATACACGCATATATACATCAGAATGTGGCTCCTGGGCACAAAAGCCTTTCTGTTTTTTATTTGTAGGAAATAGACCTCATCCATCCATAACCTTCCCTGATTCCAAAAGGACAGGTTCAAACAGCTGCTAATCAGGGAAGGAGGCAATGCAGAGACCAGGGAGGACCAGTCAAGAAACAATACTGCATCCTTGGGGCAGCGTCCTTGTTCCTCCTTAAGGGATATACATAAGAGTATCTTTGAGCTCTTCTGCAGAACTAAGGCCCCCCAACAAATGGAAGATGCTAACTACTTGATGAAGCATTCTGCACTTCAGAGAGAAAGAGGATCACCAGAACTAGTCCTGGGGCCACTAAACACCAGCTTTGAAGAAGAATGAAAGTTTGCATCTACCCTGGTTCTTATCTGCAGCCCTATTTCCCACTCCAAACCTATAAGACCACCTCCAATTCTCTCCCAAAGGAGGGCATAGTCTTTAAGGCATTAGCATGCTGTGGCCCCCTTTACCTGAAAAATTAATAAAATCTATATATTTTTCTCCTTTGCCCTCAACTCTGTCTCCATGTTTCTGTTTGACACCAGTGGACAGAGGCCAAGTTTTGGCACCAATATCCCTTTGCTGTATACCTGAAACTAACAGAACTTTGTAGATAAACTATACTTCAATAACATTAATAAAATAAAATAAAATAAAAATGAAAAATAACACAAGTTGCTTGTGCTGCTTGCCCAAGAAACCATGGGTAGAGAATCACTGAGACAGAGTAACCCTCAAGGCTTCTCACTCTCATCCTCTGATAACTCACAGGGGAACAAGAGTGAGAAGGAGGAACTGGCCCCTACCTTCCAGCTTTCGGCACCCTCCTGCTGGCAGGAAGCTTTTATTCCCTTCCACACTATGGCCATTCTGAAAGCTTAGCAGGAAGGGTGGACCATAACTAGATGGGGAAGTTCAATTCTATGATGCAAGAAGAAGCAGGCCACTGTTGCCACAGACTTAAACTACTATCTACAAATGCTTTATTATTAAAGAAGGTGATGCTTTGAGGTCTATGTGGCTAGCTCCAAGTAATGTTTCCAAATTCTGAAGGAGAAAAATCAGGTGGTCTATGGAGACACGCTATAAAACCCGTAATTTTGTGCAGAAGTTTCTGACATGAGGAGGAAAAAAAAAAATCCTCTTGATATTACATGTGAGGTCTTAAACAATAAATGAAAGAGAAATAACAGCCTGCATATGGGTCTATTGTGAATATGGACGAGCTTTCTGCCCAGAGGGTAGTGTAAACACTAAATGACTTTAAAAATTTCAAACATTCTGTATCCTAAACTGAAGATCAAAAGATGATTTGCTTTATGTAAAAAGGAAAAGAAAAGCATGAAATGAATTCCACTGGTAGAGTCAAGTCCCTTTGATTTATACATAATGTTTCTTCTGACAAGGACACAGAAGCACTTTCATAGTTCAATAATCTAATTTTGCATTGTTTGAAAAGAAAAAGGGCTATTGATAGACTTTTATTTGGCTTGCACCCTGGGATATTTAAATAGACTTTGCACTTCAAAGACACTCTTTAACAAACTCCAATGACTTGTAGTATTTTTGGAGCTTTCCATGGTAATCAATAATTTATTTTATTTTTATTAATAATTGACAAACTAAGATGTATATGTTACATTCCCAATGGAAAATTGATTTTCTAAAGGTCTTTATAACCTTTTCTGAAAAGTGGATGGAGAACGAAAAATGAATTCAACTAGTATTAGAGATTTATTGGATCCATAAATGTGCTATTTGCCTACCTAATTTGCATTTTCTTGCATTTAATTGTATTTTTCAGTGCCACAGCTCCTTCTCAACTGTTCTATTGTTATTGACCTATAACTATTCTGAGCGATCTCAAGTTTCCTATACTTATTTATACTCAAAGCATACATTTAAAGTTATTATGCTAAATACAAATAATATAAAACAAAAGGAAAGGGAAACACCAAGAAAAAAAGGGACAAATCACTTGCTTAGCAAATCACTTGTAGGACTGCTCTTTTATAACTAATCCTATCATTTCTAAATATTTTATTGTAGTGTCATTCTATTATTGATTTTGCAAAATGTTTTGACATGCCAGACACTTTTGTGACAAACATAACTAGTTACCTACCCAAAATTTTTTTCTCACCTTCCTTCTAATTAATTAATGCAGTAATGAATTTAATCACCGATCAACTTAACCAATTGCTTACTTCTAATTAATTGAACCCTTCATTGTCATGAATGGCGAAACATTCTTTGTGATCTTTGTTTTTAAAAGGTCAGTGGCAGTTGGCACTTCCATTAAAGTTTGTTTATTTATTGATTTATTTGTTTATTTATTTATTTTCATTTAATGGTGCTTAACCTGCTGAGCCACAATGGGAACTTCCAAAGTTCTTTTCTTTTTTTTCTTTTTCTTTTTTAGCGCCAGCATACAGAAGAAGTTCCCAGGCTAAGGGTAAACTGAAACCTACACCACTGCTCACGGCAACACCAGATCCTTAACTCACTAAGCGGGGCCAGGGATCAGGATAGAACCCACATCCTCCCGGATACTAGTCAGATTTGTTTCCACTGTGCCACAATGGGAATTCCCTAAATTTCTTTTAAAAGTGCACTCTTAGGCATCAGTCTCTCTTTTTCCCTTCTCTCCCTTACATTTTCCTTGTTGAAATGTGAAAATGATGACTGCAATTTGTACCACCATTTGGAAAATACTGAAAAAGGAAATCATGTGCTAACCACAAATGGAGGAAGCAGAGGACCATGCTGACATGGTGGAGCTGCCATACTTGAACCACCTCACCTTGGCTTCTTTTATGCATAAGAAAAGCACACCCTCACCTACATCTTCTCTGGGCCCCTATTATCTGGGTTCTTTCAAATCAACAGCTGAAGATATTACTAACACAAGCATAATACATTTTCCACTCATATTTCTGACTTCTTCAAGTAGCTTTAAATATTAAAGTTGGTCCTTGAAATATACTTATTGTCTTCCCTACTTGATAAAAATGCAGTAGAACAAGGTTTTTTTTTTTTTGAGTTTGTTTTTTGTCTTTTTTTAATCAGCTGTGGTTGCATGTGCTGAATTAGTGTTAGTCTAGGCTTCATTTTTTTCTCAGCTAAAGCCAGAACCGACAAGTTAGATTTAGAACAGCTGGCTGTCTAAACATCTATCAGATCTTTATGATCCTATACTTCTTTATATATACTTGACCTAAAAGTATTTCTAGAAACAGAAATTGCCAGATACCTTAAGAAAATGTTTTGAATTAAAGGCCTGGCATTTCTTTCTCTGTCGTACCCCATACTAGTAGTACTTGATCAACCTGGACACCCACCCCAGTCAGTTTTTCACTTCTTTTCACATTTGTCATGGTCTCCCTTCTTTTCTTACCTACCACTTTCCTTTCCACTTATTCTGTGGTCCATTATTATAATCATTCTCTTGTAAACTTGCTTAACGTTCTCTTGTCTGTCTGTCTCCCATTTACTCAACTGACAAAATGAAATATCAGGTAAACCCAAATCTCTTCTTTCTTTACAGATTTACAGCCAATGACAGCTGAAGGAAAACATACTAATGTGTATCACCTCAATACCCAAAAGTCTGATCACCATTACAGCTACTTACCGCTATTTTCATCATCCTACTTCCTTGCAAGGTAATTATTGTACATCTCTTCCTCTCCTCAAACCACTAATGCTCTCACAAACTCCCCACTATTCATGGTTGGTTCACACAATGCAAAGAGGACTTCCTCAAGCTTCCACCTTCAATATCTGTTCCGAAACAATCTGTCCTGCTCCATGTTTCAACGAATCAACTGTCCATCTCAAAGAACGACCCTTAACTTCCAATCTTCTAAAGCACAACTCTTCCATTTGTGTACTAGATCATACCAACTTTTTTAGGGTTTGATTACTGCAATATTTCATGCTTCTCTTATATGTGCTGCTTTGCACCTTTATGGGTTATTCACATAAACATAAAAGATAATTGCCTTCTGCTATTTTTAATAAAATTCCCTCTCTTGACCCCAAATTGTGGTCCAGGCACTACACAGTTGTCTCTCTATTCATTTTCAGCCAACATAATATCATTTCTCTTTCCAAACCCTATCTCTTCATGGAAACTTTGAGATGGGAGGAAAGGGGTCAGGGCACAACCTTTAAAAGAATGGCATAGCCATTGAGGATAAGATAAAAACTGGTTAGAACCAACTAGATCCAAGATGGCAGATAGGCCTTGAGACTCATTATATACTCATTGTAATACATTAACCAAATGACATGCCCACAAGCTTCATGACAGTTCTGGGATGGATCATAAAAGACCAAATAGTGGGCAGTGGCCTAATTCCTGGAAATCTTTTCCCCTTCCCCAAAATAGCTGGAATAATCCTCCCACTCATTAACCTGTGAAATTACTCAGCCCATAAAAACTCACCACTCCATATTTCTGGGCCACTCTGGCCTTTTGAGATGGTCCATATTTTGTCTGTCACTTTCAAGAAATCTACTTCTCACCTATCACTTTGCCTCTCACTGAATTCCTTCTGCGTTGACATTAAGTATCGGAACATCAGTAAGTCTTGAGGCCAGGTGTGTGATTTTAATTAAAAAACAGAGGGTTCAAGTCCCAATCTGAGTTGTGTGGTTTCACTTTTATATCAAGGATTTCAAAGCAGATTAAGTTAGTCGGAGGTAAGGGGAAAAGACAGAGTTTACTCCCAGGTTCAGGGATCTTTGTTCCTAGAAACAGGAAAGCATCAGCACTCAGCCTAGGAAATTACCGCTAATATTGAATTCCTCTTTGTTTTCTTTTTGTTGATGTTTTTTGGGTATTTTTGTTTGTTTGTTTTACTTTTTAGGGCAGCACCCATGGCATATGGAAGTTCCCAGGCTAGGGGTCTAATCAGAGCCACACTACCAGCCTACACCACAGCCACAGCAATGTGGGAATGTGGGATCCAAGCCGTGTCTGCAATCTGCACCACAGCTCATGGCAACGCCAGATCCTTAACCCACTGAGTGAGGCCAGGGATTGAACCCACAACCTCATGATTCCTAGTCAGATTCATTTCCATTGCTCCATGACAGGAACTCCTCAAATTCTTCTTAATCCATAACCCTAAGCCTGATGGTGGGGAGAGGCGGCACTGTTTCTGAGACCTCATTATTCCTTTATTTCTATATCCCACCTTCAGAAAGACCTGAGATCAGAGAGTAAATAGTTCATCCACAGGAGGGATGAAATGGGGATGTACCATTTCCCCAGAACTGCTCAGGACGCATCTTGCAACATAAACACCTATGGTTTGGTTCAAAATCTTCTTCCTGGGCTTCCCAGATGGAGCATGGCAAAAGTGATGTAAGAAACCTACATGAGACATGAATGAAGAGCGGTGATTCAGAGTGTTTCCCATGCTTTACTATGCATCACAGTGACCTGAGAAGCTTATCAAAACATAGATTTCAAAGCAAACTTCCAGAGAGTGCTGGTGAACTCAGGATCTATGTTTTTGATATTTTCCATGTGATTCTGATGCAGTAGGAATGTGCACCATGCACTGCTCTAAAATCTAGCAAGAACTCTTGCATGGTTGGTACTTAGACTGGACAACCAATGGCTGGAAGAGGATGGGAGATAAGAGAACTGACTGTTGGCTAAGAACAAAATGGAGAATTGTTCTCCCTATTCTAGAACAAAACAAAACAAACAAAAACCCCATAAATCAAAAAATCTCAAAAGTTCTGGAGCTCCCATTGTGGCTTAGTGGGTTAGGGATTGATGTTGTCTCTGTGAGGATGTGGGTTCAATCCCCAGCCTTGCTCAGTGGGTTAAGGATCTGATGTTACTGTGGCTGTGGTTGTGGCCTGCAGCTGCAGCTCCAGTTCAGCCCCTAGTCCAGGAACTTCCATATGCTTCAGGTGCAGCCCTAAAAGGAAAATAAACAAAACAAAACAACAAAAAAGTGAAGATCATTAGTCTTGTCAAATAGGCCATTAGTCAGTAAACAAGCATAACACAGAGGGAAGTGAGGCCCAAACTTGTTAAAACAACCACTTCACTCCCACACCCTGTCCTGTCCTCCCTAGAGTGTGCGTTCTTTGGGACAGCTGCTGTCTCTGAACTTCCAGTTCTAAATGGCTGAGACCCCTGGAAACATCTGCTCTCTTCACTGATTTCTCTGAAAGTCTGTTTCCAAGCCTTGACCCATGCCTAGTAGACCAACTGGGCCTGCCCTAGAAACCAAGGACTATATCTGCTTCTGTGGAATGCCAGCGATAGTCAAACTGTTGCCAGAGCTGCTCCAAGTCTTTGCTCAAAATGCACCCACCTCCACCTTTAGCAAGAGTTAACATAAATCTTTAAGTTAAAGGGCTCAGAGATAAGGAAGGAAGCTACAAACCAAAAAACCAGATGGAGCCTCTTGGGACCAAGATAGTGATGAATCCGACCTTTGGCAGACCCTGAGTCTCCCTCTACACAGAATTTCCTACGATAACATAAGAAATGACACACTCTGGAGTTCCCATCGTGGCTCAGTGGTTAATGGACCCGACTAGTATTCATGAGGACGTGGGTTCGATCCCTGGCCTATGCTGCAGGTATGCCCCTAAAAAAGACAAAAGAGAAAGAGAGAAAGAAAGAAAGAAAGAAAGAAAGAAAGAAAGAAAGAAAGAAAGAAAGAAAGAAAAAGAAATAAATAAAGAAAAAGAAATGACACACCTACCTGAGGCCAGGACCAGACATTAAGGACCAAAAAAGGATAAAAAGAGGGTGGCACCCTATACTGCACATGTCTCCCTTCATAAGCCTTACTCCTTCTCCTTTGGTCTTTACTCTTTAAAATTAAATTCCTCAGGAGTTCCTTTTGTGGCTCAGTGGATTATGTACACAACTAGTATCCATAAGCATGTATGTTTGATCCCTGGCCTTGCTCAGTGCTCAGTGGGTTAAGGATATGGCATTGTTGCAAGGTGCAGTATAGGCTATGGATGCGGCTCCAATCTGGCATTGCCATGGCCATTGTATAGGATGGCAGCTGCAACTTATATTTGACCCCTATCCTGGGAACTTCCATATACCCCAGGTGTGGCCCTAAAAAGCCAAGAAAAAAAATTTAAATTCCTCACACCAAGTGGGTGAGAGGTTGTTCTATGAACTTACTTAGTTTCCGATTCTCCAGCCTTTGGCCACTGAATAAAGCTTCTGTTGTGTCCATCTCAGCTGTGGTTTCATTACCGGCTGGTTGAACCAAAGGGAACAAGGACCCTCCCTAGTGGGGCAGAGAGACTTGTAGGGCCAGGGCCTGACTTGGCTCCATGTGACTCTTTTTGGTAACAAAACTCCTCAACTTTTTCAAAATCCGTACAGCTCACAGCAACACCAGGTCCTTAACTCACTGAGTGAGGCCAGGGATCAAACCTGCATCCTCATGGATGGATACCAGTCAGATTCATTTCTACTGAGGCAGGACAGGAACTCCAACACTTTCTAATTGAGTTCCAGGACACACATTTCCCTCCACAGGGTGCTGATCCTAAATCTTCTCTCCACTTGTTAACTTCAGCTCCAAGGCTCAAACCTCTGGCTTCATATCCATCTCACTCTCCCTAAGGTGACTTCATCAAGCTCAGATTCATGACTTTCCTTTATTTTTATCTTATTTTTTTTAATGGCCACATCCACGGCGTATATAACCCCCCTGACCAGGGACTGAATCCAAGCTGCAGCCACAACCTACGCTGGATCCTTTAACCCATTGTTCTGGGCCAGGGATCAAACTTGAACCTCTGCGGGGACCAGAGGCTCTGCAGTCAAATTCTTAAGCTACTGCACCACAGCTGAAACTCCTCAAATTCATGACTTTAAACACAGTTTACACCCACTGGTATTATCTAAATATACAACTTGGGGCCATCACTGTGATCTCCAGACTTGTATATTACAGCGCATACCTGACTTCCATCCGGAGAATTGTGTTCAGGTTAATATGTCCAAGTAAATACAGATTAATCTCCCTCAGTCTTCAAATGTGCTCCTTCCTCATTTCAGTGAAGGTCACATTGGTTTACCTAAATTTTTCCTTCACAGTGGATTTCTTGGGTTCATTTTTTTAAAAATCTCTGTTCTCATGCTAATGTGCCATTCCTCAGTGATATCATCAGATCTACTTTCAAAATATACTCGGGATCAGGCCACTTTACTTTTTTTTACCCCTTTATTTTAAGCCACCTTTATCTCTTCCCTAGACTGTTAAATTAGGTTTTTTTTTTTTTTAACTAGATCTTAGTGCTTCCGGTCATTTTAAAACAAATCAGAAAAGTACCACTTCATCCACTGAAGGCTTTGCTGGCTTCTGGTTACAATTAGAATAGGAATGTAAGTATTGAACTGGGTCCAAAGGGCTCCAAGTGATCAGGCCCCAGGCTACCTATCCAGTCTCTCATCTGACACTCTCCTCTTAATTCTGACTAATCACGCTAGCTAGCTAGCTAGCTACCTCGCTGTTCCTGCAAAACCCAAGGAAGCTTCTTCTTCCTTTTAGTAAATCACAGAACAAATTAACATATGTATCAGTAAGGAAATTAAGTAGTGTGTATTAATGAATCATACATGCAATTCTATATCATCAATTCAACTAAATGACATTCGAATTAAAGTAGAAATCAAACATCGTGTTGACTGAAAGACTGACATAGCTTAGTTGACCAATGTTCATAGCCATTAAGTTAATGATGGAAATTGTGGAAATTTTTATACATAAATGACAGTTTTCTATATCATTAATAAAATCAACTAAACAAACGATCCAGTTAAAACTTTTCAAGGCTTGATTTTTTGTTTCTAAAATTTATATGATTGTCTAATCGTTGTTCTAAAGCTGAAAAAAGTATTTAAATTGCCTATGCTTTAATTTTCCAGTTAGAATGAGTTACTCTGTACTATTTCATGATGAGAAAAGTGGTAAAAGAATTTATAGGATTTATTTACTCATTGTTTTTTAATCGGAAAAGATTTTTACATTAACGGTAAAGTCCTAAAACAAAAACAACAAAGTGAAGACTTCCCAGTCAATTGTGGTATTCTTTCAATCACTACTGAGGCCCAAAACAATTGAAACAGCTCCTCATGTCTTACCATTCACTTGGAAGATGTGAGTCTGATAGATGTGTTCATAGCCATCGGCATAGCAGGTGTAATTGCCCATGTGAGTGGTTGTAACCTTGGTAATATACAAAGATCCATCATCTCCAAAGTCCTATCGAGAAAAAAAAAATAAGTAAAATTAGCTGTTTGTATTTTAAGAGTATTTTAACAATTCACTTTTTAAAAAGTGTATTCAGGAGCAAAGCAAAGAACTAAAATATGACCTTGAAATTATCAAAATGATCGTTGTTAGTTCTGTCATCTCGGAAGCCTTAATAAAGGCCTATAATTACTATTTTCTCAGATGAGTTTTGTTTAAAGTATAATTGCTTAGTATTTATTTGAAATATATGCATTGATATAAAATAACTGAATTTTCACATAGTTATTCTAATTCGGTTTATATGTTTCACCAATAAAGCTATATTATTTTCTTATTTGTGGCGAAAACAAAAAGCTCTTAATTACATTTTTCGCACCTGTAATTGTCCATTATTTTTGTATCCTTTATTATATATTTATCCAGAAAAAAATTACTAAAGCAGAGCAGGCTCAGATATCAATAGAACAGGAATTTAAGTCTCCCAGATACAATCAATCCATTTGGAAAAAAAAGAAGGCATTTCAAATTTATGGGGAAAAATGCATAATCATTTTATAATAAAGAAAATAAAACTACTGAGTGTCAAAAGTAAATCCAAGAAGCACTGCTGGAAAGTTAAGACCAGAAAACATTCTCTTTCATAAAGGCAATGAATAAAAATGGCAACACTTGTCAAAATAAACTTTTTTAGATCTCTGGAAATAGACAAAGGCTCACACCAGCCCACAGAGCATTTATTCCAAAAAGTGGCTGGATCCCAGGAAGAGCAGAGAGGCTAGTGGCATCTCTCTCTTCACGGCTGAGCCAACACTGTGGACCACCAGCTTAGAACCTCTGCTAGCTGGGGAAACCTCATCCTAGCAGACTGTAGAGGCGGCAGAACACTTTGGAATTCCTCCAAGACCCCATCTTAAGAGAATTTGACACTTGGAGCAGCCCCCTGAAAACTTCCATTTTCACGACTTTTTATTTTGAACAAGACTGTGTAAACAACCCACCCCAAGACGGTTATTGAAGAGAAATAACAGCACTTGCGTAATAGTACAAGTTCCTGTGATATACCTGAGATATGCATTGAGGCTAGCAGCATATGCAGGGGTTGTCCACAGGGAGGTTTGAAACTGTCTGTGTATTCCAGGGATTTTAGAAGATTAGACAAATGTACAGGAATGTGTATGAGAAATGATGGAATGTCTTTACATCTTAGGAGAAAGAAAGAATCCCTAGTCTATTATCTCTGGCTGAGCTTGAGGCTCTTCAGAAGCAGAAACAAAGCTGGGACAGACTTGTAATGCTTGCAGGGGCATTTAGTACATAAGGTAAAACCAAAAGAGAGTATCAGGCCAAAGTCTGGAACACGTATTGATTCAAAGCCTTTAATTACATTTCTATCCAGTGATTAACTCACCACTAGTTAAGTGAGGAAAGATTTCAGTAACACATACAGCAGATTAAAGAAAAATAGATACATCATACATCATCAAAATTTAAAATATTCCCCAAAATGAAAAAAAAATCCAAAAAATGAAAAAATACCATACAGAACGGAAGGAAATACTTGCAAATCATTTGTCTCATAAGGGTCATGTGTCCAGAATATGTAAAGATCTATATTCTACTCAGCCTTAAAAAAGAATGAAATAATGGCATTTGTAGCAATATGAATGCAACTAGAAATTCTCATACTAAGTGAAGTAAGTCAGAAGGAAAAAGACAAATACCATATGATATCACTTATATGTGGAATCTAAAATATGGCATAAATGCATCTATCTACAAAATAGAAAGAGATTCACAGACAGGGAGACAGGGCATATACTCAAAAGAATAAAAATATTTGTCTATACACAAACTGTATATGAATGTTCATAGTAGCCAAAAAATTAAAACAACTCAAATACCTATCAACCGATGAGTGGACAAATATGAGACTGTACACCTATATACAACAGAATATGATTTTCCAATTAAAAGGAATAAAGTACTGATATATACTGCAACATGAGTGAATCTTGAAAACATGCAAAATAAAATAAATAGCCTCAAATTTTATGAGTCTATTTATGTGAAATGTCCACAAAGGGCAAATCTAGAGAGAGAGAAAATAAATTAGTGGTCACTGGGGGCGGGGCGATAACTACAGAGTCCGATTATTCGAAAGTGATTACACTGTTATTCCAGCTGTGAGGGCTGAACAGGCTTGCGAATATACTAGGAACCACTAACTTGCACATATAAAATGAGTTATTTTTTTTTAGCATAAGAGGACCATATTTCAATAAAGCTGTCATTAAAAGTAAACTGTCTGTAGAGTACATAAATACGAAAAATTAGATATACTAAAAGCATATATCAGTTTGGTTAACAGCATCTTTTGAAAAAATTTAGAAATCGAGAAAGAATGATCAATATATTTCTGTTAAGAAGAAACACTCCACATAACAGAATATCGTAAGCATTAAAAAAAAGACAATAATCCACAGACTAGAGTTCTCTTGTTGTGCAGTAGATTAAGGCTCTGGGATTGTCACTGCTGTGGCTTGGGTTGCTGCTGTGGCAAGGGTTTGATCCATGGCAAGGGTCTGATCCCTGGCCAGGGAATTTCCACACGCCACAGGTGCAGTCAAATAATAAATAAATAAATAAATAAATAACCCATAGATTATCTATGCAAAATAAAAAACATCAATGCCTTTCAATCATATTTACATAGTTATTATACAGATGCTGCTCTAAATAATTCATAGATATTGACTTATTTGATCTGTATATAAAGCCTATGAGAAGAGACCCTTCTAAATTCTTCCCATTTTATAGTGGAGGTACTAACAGGTTAAGTCATCTCTTTAGTTTCTCTTGGCCCTTAGATAGTAGATCTAGGTTTGAAAACCAAGTAGGCTTACTCCAGAGTCTGGGCTTTAAACCCCTACACGTGCTGCCTACCTTGTGGATCATCGATTGACTTAGCAGTTCAGAGAAAAAGGAAGAAAGAGGTTTGTACACCTATAGTTGTAATAAAATTCATTAAGCAATGGAAAAAAAAAAAAAAAAGAAAGAGGAAAGAAAGTGCCCCGAACAAAGGGGATCAAATAGGCTGTTAGGTCTGAAGAAAAGAAACTAATTATACAGTGAACATGCACATGGGAAAGGAAGAAGGATAGCTGGACAGATCTTTTGCATTCCCAAAGAACAGCATTTAAAATACAGTCAGGAGTTCCTACTGAGGCACAGTGGATTAAGAATCCATTGCAGGTCGCTGCCGAGGGGTGGGTTCGATCCCTGGCCTGGGAACTTCCATAAGCTGCGTGTGAGGTCATAAAAAAAATGCAGTCAACAGAAAGTGTTGCTTATTATCTATCTCTTTTTGGGTCTTTTCTTCTTCTTCTTCTTCTTCTTCTTCTTCTTCTTCTTCTTCTTCTTCTTCTTCTTCTTCTTCTTCTTCTTTTTTTAGGATTGCACCCATGGCATATGGGGTTTCCCAGGCTAGGGGTCGAATCCAACCTGTAGCCACCAGCCTACGCCACAGCCACAGCAACATGGAACCCGAGCCACGTCTGCAACCTACACCACAGCTCATGGCAACACTGGATCCTTTACCCACTGAGCGAGGCCAGGAATCAAACCCGCATCCTCATGGATGCTAGTCAGGTTCTTTAACCACTGAGCCACAAGGGGAACTCCTTCCAATTTTCAGATTTCGAGTTTACCCTTTTTTCATGTTGATTCCGCAAGTTTTTAAAAATATATGGCTCATCTTTTAACTTTATGTGGAACATGTTGGGCTTGGATTTCTTTCCTTCCTTACATTAATTTTATGATTAGAAAGCCTGTTCCCATTCATTATATTTCATATAAATATTTCCCAACATTTCTTCTCAAAGACTTACTGTTGTAAAATTGCATCTAATCCTTTATTATGTCCTTTCAAAAAATTTTTAAGAAAGTGATTATTCATCATTATCTTCTTTCCAAATTATAACTAATAGTGTCAGCATCGTTTGGTTAAAAAAAAAAAAGTTTTTCCCTCATCTGTCATTTTTTATCCCTATATCTTTAAAATATGAATCCCCAGTCAATTAGCATTGTTCATAAATCACTGATCAAAGGGTACACTTTATATGATTCCAACTTTACCTGTATTCACACCACGTGCATTTTTGTTAAAAATAGCTTCCCTCTAACTGATACTCAATACAGATTGATTACAATCAAGAAAAAAATCACTACAGGGCTATTGAATCTGGGTGTCAAAATAATAAAAGTGTTCTCTCAGTCAAGAAAGAGAGACAGAGAGAAGGGGAGGAAGAGAGAGAAGAGAGAAGAAAAAGAATGAAAATGAGGAGGTGGTGGAGAAGGGGAAACATTCTGCATGTTCCAGCTGCTATATTATTGAGCTGGAGAATAATATGTTCTTAATAACTATTGAATAAAATAAAATTTCTCAACATAATACTATATAAGCTTAATCAGAACACATTTCTACACTCCCGGGGTGGTGGTGGGGGATCTTTTGACTTACGGGAAAAGTCTCATGACTTGCAAGACAGAAGAGGACTTGGGGCTTGAGCCCTAACAAGAACATCACCGGGTGACAAAGATGTCACTGCGTGACAAGGATATATGATAAAAACAAAAAAAAACTGGGCTCCTGGGTGAGCACTTAGGCTAGAGAACATAAACACCAAGCATCAGGGCCAGAGCCTTGACTCAGGTTAACTCTAAGGCGGGTATTTGATTTACAACTGTGTATAGTTGTAAATATAGGGAAAAAGCTAAACTTCTATAAAAATTAATTCAGGATAGTTAGAGTTAAATGTATTTCGAGAATGATTCCGAGCCAAAAATAATTCTCAATAACCTGAAATGCAATAGTCCCATATCCAGATTGCTCAAAGCAGACAAGCACACTGGACACACAGGTACAGGAAGGACTTCTCGCAGGCAGAACAGACCAAAACAGAAGAAAGACTAATCTCCACCGGTTAAGAATAACTGGAAATAACTATAAACATCCAAAATTTATCTGACATTTGTAACTGTGCTTGTCTTCATTTATGCCAAACTGCACATAGGTCTTCTGAAGTCTGTTTTCAAACAGTCCTTTTAAAATAGCCATCAAACCTGAAATAAACAACTTTTCCATGTGTTTTCCTATATGGCTACCTTGAGGGCACGACCTTGCCTATTGGCCATAATCAAAATATCTTCACCCAGTGATGTTAGCATTATCTAAGAATATACCTGAGAATGTTTATTAAAGTATCTTATTGTTATCTATGTTATTCTGCAATACAAAATCCCTTTCATTTAGAATATTTTCTAAATTAGCATATACGTGATCTCTTCTAATCTACATATTTTTTCATGTTTTGTCATCTTTTTTCTAAGTGGAAGCAAAATCTTCCAGCCTCAGTTTCTTCCAACATACAACTTTATACTCAACTTTTCAGACAACATTTCTGAATAAGCAAGAGTTTAATACAGTCTCGCCACTTTGAATGAAGCATGGATTCACAACGCTTAAAATAAAACTCAATAAATATTTAGTGAGTGCTTAAATATGTCAGGCTCTGTGATAAAACATTTAAATGTTACCAGATTTCATCCTTTAAACAACCGTTTTAAAATGCACTACTATTAACCCTGTTTTATATCTAAGAAATCTGAAATACGCTGATGCTAAGTCTGAGGTCACTATCTGCTGTGATCTGAATGTTTGTGTGCCTCACCCCCCACCCCAGTTCAGCTGCTGAAATCCTGGTGACCAATGCGATGGTAAGCCTTTGGGAGGTGGTTAGGTCCTGAGGGTGGAGCACTTAAGAATGGAATTAGTGCCTTTATTAAAGAGATCTAGCCTAAATGAACCTATCTACAAAAGGGAAACAGACTCACAGAATGGAGAACAAATTTGTAGTTGCCAAGAGGGAGAGGGGAAGAGTGGGATGGATGGGGAGCTTGGGATTAATAAATTGTTTGCAAACTATTACATTTGCAATAGATAAGCAATGAATAGATAAGCAATGAAGTCCCACTGTACAGCAAAGGGAACTATATCCAGTCTCCTGGGATAGAACATAATGGAAGATAGCATGAGAAAAATAATGTGTATATATATATCTATATGTATATACAATGTTTTGATATCAATATGTATATACAATATATATATATACAATGTTTGGGTCACTATGCTGTACAGCAGAAAATGGCACAACACTGTAAATCAACTACACTTTAATAATTTTTTTTAAATATTAATATGCTGGCACCTTGATCGTGACTAAGCCTCAGAACTGTGAGAAGTAGATGATTGTTGTTTATAGCATCAAGTTTGTAGAGTTTTGTTATAGCAGCACAAAAGAATAAGGCAACAGCCAAAGCAAGGGATCTAAAATTTGGCGTCCAAACAGTCAGACACCAGAATTGATCTGTTCTTGTTGTTATGCAATTATTTTTGTTTTTTTTTTCTTGTTGTTTTATTGAATTATAGTTGATATAAAGGCTTGGATAATTTCTGCTCTACAACAAAGTGATTCAGTTATATGTGTACACACACTCATTCTCTTTCAGATTCTTTGCCCATATAGATTATCACAGAATATTGGGTCGAGGTCTCTGTACTATACAGCAGGTCCCCACTATGCAATTCTTAAGGCATCTTTTTCTTTCCTGATCTTCATTCTTTTAGCCAAACACTAAAATTACCAGTTGCATTTTTTTTTTAATACAGATACGTCATTCCTACCCTTTACTTCCATCCTGATTCAGCATTTCTAACCTTTTAATCTTTCATTTTCTCAACATTTCTCCTGTCTTAAATAGGTGAAATGAATTGTGTGATTTTTTGAAGCTCAGCCATGGTTGAGAGTTATGGCCTTGAATTCAGGGACAAAATCTTGCACTTATCCTGAACCCCCATTACATCTTTATAATCTTGCTGCTGATAGATCCCACATAAATATTTCTTCAGTGATTTAATCTTTATGAGCCTCTACAACATTAAAAAGTTGCCACAGGGCACTAACGTCTGGGAAGTCAATAGAAAAAACCTAAAATCATTTATTTTGTTGAGTTGACCGCTTATATTATTTTCAAGGCAGTACAAAAGGGAACTGTTGTAAAAAAGAAACCATAACACATTGCTAAAATTTTGGAAATTTAATAGCTACCATTAATTGACTATAATCAATTGTGTAAGAGTAATAATCACATTTATCAACCTATAGACGATGGGCACTGGTCAATTAGAATGTATAAGGCATTGAACACCAGGTATGATTACACCTGACATAATAACTAAAATTTAGCTCCGTATTTAACCATAGGCACTTGTTATACTAGGAAAGATAAAGCCTGTCTATTAGAAAATGATAAATTTTAAATTTAAGTTTATTTTCCTATTTCACATTCTATTCTTACTCATAGTTCTAAATCACATGGTCTCAGTATTACCATACTTCAAATGAGGTTTTCTATGTAATATACACTCTTTTGCTATACGCTGCCATTAATTTCCTTTCTAATTTTGATTATGCTACTATGCTTTTACTTTGTAAAATTGCAAAAGCTACTTTCCTAGCTTTTTATGTGAATAAAATTTATTTTCATAAAATAGTAATAAAAGTAATTTAAGCAAGCATCTACATACTGAAATTGATGAAAATACCATTATTTTATAATTTATGTGACTTTCCCAAATCTAGGGAAGTTTCTCACTAGCCTACTTACATAGATATTTAATCTATCATCAATTAGTAGCACACTAAATATAAAATTAAATAATGTAAATTAAATTTGGTAAATACATTTCTTTTAACACTGTTTTTTCCTAAACAATTTCATATATCAATTTAAAGAAACACAATTGGAAAGAAATCTAATATGAACTGAAATTACTTCAAATTGATAATTAAACAAAAAGTCAAGTAACTGCATTCTTTGGTAGAAATACCAAAAACCAAAATTACAAAAATTGCATGTAATAGGATTATGTGATGGTACATGTAAATAATTTGATTGATTGTATTTTATTTCACTTAAGAAAATAAGCCTGCAAAAAGTTCCTGTTAATATAATAGAATGGTGACTAATAAAAATAAGTAACAATAACAATCACTTTTATAAAGCTACTAGTCAAGGTATGTTACATATGTACAGAGTCATATTTGCCATGAAGCTGATAGGCTTTAAGTTTCAGAGCCCCTCATTTGTACAAGCCCTTTCTAAAGAGCTGAAAGCAGCCTTGGAATGTGTTTACATGGTCATAGATTTCTATAAAATTTAGGAGTACATTTATCATTTTCTGTGACTTCTTATTGTAATTGACATCCTATTTTGTAGCTATTTCTGAAATAGAACACTTTCAAAACACAGGTACTGTAAAACTTCCAGATCTATATAACTTTGAATTCTATTAATTAACTAGGTTAACTATATTTCGACGATACCTTTTATACCTTTTATACCTTTTACACACAAGGAAACAGAGGTCAGAAAGGCTAAGTAATGTCTCTGTGAAGGCTATTATTATGTTAGTGATACAATATTCAGAATCAGGTCACCTGGGCTTGGAGGGTCAGCACTTATAGACACAGGTGTCTACATGGCTGGATCCCCAAGCTCAATGTCACATCTGTATAGAAGGCAATACAGCTCGATTTATATAAGGTTTGAAACAGGTAAAAATAAACTATATGGGTTTATTTATTTTTTTGACCATGCCATGGCATGTGCAAGTTCCAGGCCAGGGATGGGACCTGTGCCACGGCAGCGATCATATCTGCTGCAGTGACAGTGCTGGATCCTTAACCCACTGCACCACCAGTGGGAACTCCCTAAACTGTATGTTTTAGAGACATACATTTATGGTAAAAGTAAGAAGAACAACAAAGAACTGGTTAACATACAACCCATGGTAAGAGTTATATCTACAATAGAAGAAAATTATAGTGGAGAAGAGTCCACAAATGCTTCGTGTGCTTGTTCTGCTATATTTTTAAATAATTATTGAGTTTATACTTATCCACATATTATTTTACTTTAAATTGTTCACATCTCATAGATACTCTCATGTATAATACTGAGATATACAAAAATCAATAAAAAAATCTACTAGACATTAAATCACAAATCTCAAAGTACTTAGCTTCCTCTAAGTATATGTAGAAATTCTCATCTCTCTTATTAAACAGACAGGAATTGCATTTCTTAATTTAGTAGAATAAAGATAAAACGTTTAGATTTTAAATTATATTTTGCTATAGTTCAAAAAAGAATAAATCCTCATTTTTGGTTTCATCAAAAAATATTAATAACATAATAACCAAAGGCACACAGAAACCTGGTAACTTGTATGTAATTAGTGAATTAATGGCGTGTTACAGAGTACTGGCTCCGTCTTAGGTTAGATGGATGGAAAGAGAGTCATACTCATTCAAACAAGAAGCTGAGCCACGTGCAAAACCACATGCTCTTGAACCCATCAGAGCGCTGACTTTGAAAGACAATAATAAGGGTCAACTCTGAGGAAAGCTGGAGTGAGCCTCTGGACAGACCAGACTCCAGCCATCGCTCATTTACCTTTACCAGAATGTTAAAAGGAAAC
Organism: Catagonus wagneri; assembly: GCA_004024745.2. Lineage (NCBI taxonomy): Eukaryota > Metazoa > Chordata > Mammalia > Artiodactyla > Tayassuidae > Catagonus > Catagonus wagneri. The sequence goes on along the minus strand of PVHT021183709.1, from coordinate 2,650,558 downwards.
GCCGTTCGTTCAAACGTACAAAAAGCATCGGCTAACATCTTACTGAACTGCGGAAAGCCAGGCACCCACAGCTGTGAGAATATAGAGCAAGGCATGAGCAACCTCATCTCCATGGGCCTCACTCTTTGCTCTGTCCGAGAAGACTGGGGGCCGGGAGAGGGAGAGACTGGGAAAGCGTCCCCCATGGGGTAGCCCCACCTCCTGCAGGGGCACTGATGAGAGAGGAAGCAGTTCTTAGCTGGATCCCCCACCCCCACCCCCTAGTGGAATAAAGTCTAAACCTGCTGGGAAAAAGGCAACAAATCCTGCCACTTTCAGTGGGTGAAAACTCACAGCACTTTATTAAGAAAAGGAGAGGGGCAAGAAATCCCCCTACTTTCAGAAAATTACCATCCTTTACCATTGGGGGCGCGATTACCCAGAAAACGTGGCTCAATAGACTCAATGACACAGGAGCAGTATAAAGCTGATGCTGAATAAGCAAACTGCAGGAAGCTTCTTTGCTCCTCTCCACCCAGGCTAACAAGGACCAAGAAACCAGCAGCCACAGACTGACAGAGGGACAAGAGCAAGGAGAGACAAAGGCACAGACTCCCAGGGAGTGTCTAACATTGAGGCTGGACCAACCCAGAAGATGCCCCGCCCTGACCACAAGGTGACGCTAAAGGAATTCGAGGCTGGCGGTGCCTTGAAGTTAATCATTAACAACCGACGAAATTGGCACACGACTCAGCTCCTCAGTACAAGTCTAGCAGAAAAAGAAGCATGCCTATTTCCAGGCGTAAGTACTATTTACCTCGGTCTCTACTACCCTGCGAAGAATATGTAGACCTCAGCTAAAAGTTATGAGTCGTATAAAATGGAAAGGAAACAATCCGCTGTTGAGAGACAAAACAAACCATAGAGCTAAAAATCAGACAAGGGATTTAAAATAATTGTGATTAATACGTTACAGCCTCCAGTGGAAGGACTTGAAGACGTTCATGAATAGATGGCTAATTTCAGCAGAAAAATGGGAACAATAAGAAAATGTCAAAGGGTGTGCCAGAAATAAATTTCAGCACACACGCGGTCACAGAGATGAAGAATGTCCTTCACAGGCTCATCAGTAGACCTGACACATTCAAGGGAAGCCTCGGTGAACTTGAATATAGGTCAATAGGCATGATTCAGACTGAATCGAAAAGGAAATTATTGAAAAAATTTTCAAAAAGAATAGAGTATCCAAGAGAGGCAGGCCAATGTCAGTCTAAAATACGTTTAATTGAAATCTCAGAAGGAAAGAAGGGAGAGAATGGGGGGAAATAGTTGAAAATGAATTTCAAGAAGTTTCCACAAATAATAAAAAACAACCTAGAAGAGTTTCCTTGTGACACAGTGTGTTAAGAATCTAGTATTGTCACTGCCAATAACTCATGTCGCTGCTGTGGCTCAAGTTCTGTCCTTGGCCCTGGAACTTCCACATGCCAAAACCATGGACAAAAAACACCCCCCCCCAAAAAAAAAAACCCACAACCTAGAGGTATATTGATTTGTGAAGACCAAAGATAAGAAGTATTAAGAAGTATTATATTCTGTCAGAGAAAAGTGTTTAAGCATCTTCAGGAAATGGAAAGTCTTCCAGGTTTTTGAGACCAGGTGTAACCAGAAGTAAAAGTATCAGCACACCTGAAAAAAAATTAAGTATCATTTAGAGGAGAGAATGATTGACCAGAGAGATAGAAAAATCAGTGAAGAACAGTAACATCAATTCTCCAGCATAAAGTATGCTTTTGGTTAGGAGAAGCTGGATCACCCAGTCATCTGTAGCTTTATTGTAAAAGTAAACACATCAGTCAGTTGATTGTATGAGCTTTTATGAATCGCAAATTTATTTATTTGCAATAAAAAAATGAGCATATTTTGATGCTACCATACATTCAAGTGTACTCAATACTTTTGTACTCAAATGATATTAATTTCTGATGATTTTCTTTTCAATAGCATTTGCTTCTTACTTTCAATGTAATCTTGGTAATTATCTGTCCAGTACTTTCATAGGTTGATTTTACTTTATGTTTTTAATAATTCCATGTATTTTATTATATTTATAGTTGTACAACCATCATTGAGGTTGACTTTAATATTTCATTGAGTTTAATAGTCATTGATAGATACTTTAAATTTCATGTGTTAAGTGGACAAATAATATTATGCAAAATCCACTCAGCGTGACTACATAAATCATCATGACTCAAAAGAATGCTGGGAGCTTGAAGGAAGCAAGCACAGCATTCAGGAACTCATCAAGAAGCAGGGACCACACAGCAATTTGAACATGGACATTGTAATTGAAACTATTAACTGTAACAAAGGAATATCTACTAACCAAGAAAGGATCCTATACAGAATATAGCACCAACAGATATAGGAACAACCAGACCCCTTAGAGACCTGAGGGAGAGATGTCTTTGCTGCAATGTGGACACCCAGACCTTTTCATAGAGGATGGATACATCTATGACTCATGAGAGACTCACTGAGGCTGCAAACCCTCCCAGGAAGTCAGGAGGAAAGTTTTCATAGGAGGTACCCTATGGAAAGGGCCCGCTGAGAGCCACTGCAGTGTTGCTAGAGAAATCTGCCCACAGGAACTACCCTGAGCTGCTGTAAATCAGGTACTTTTGAAGCCAAGGGACTGGAGGACCTGTGTGCTCTATTGGTGTTTCGCTCAGTATTAACAAATTTGCACAAAGTGCAGGAGCCTGCTGAGAAAAACACACCAGACTTGGAAGACACACCCTTTTCTTATGCAAATGTCTCTCTGGTACCATCTACTAACAAAGCACACCATCTTCCATAGGAGAAACACTTACAGGATTCAGATATATTATCCCAGAGATGTCATTTAAGGGTAGTTTGCAGCAGAAAGGCAATGTGTTAATAAACTAGTACTTCTAACTTTAACGTCTCTCAAGAAAAATGCCAATTTGGAAACGAAATGTCCTGGTTGACTGCAAACCACACATTTTGCACGACACACACTTTCTATTCTACTCATTCACCAATAATAAAGGAAAAGAAAGCCACAAGGCACAGAAAGTAAATTCAGAGCATCCTAGGGTTGGTTACATCCTTGTTTTCCATTTGAGAAAGCTTAACAAGCTGCAAACGTAAGGTTCATGACCTTATCATTTTTATATTTCAATAAAAACTTTTAAAGCAAAACATACCTGTTGCAAACCTTAATTTCTGATTACGTAGCCTGCACATAGCACCCCACTGAGTCCTTATACTTTGCCGTATTGACGAATTGTAATTGCCTATTTCATTGTGGTGACTCTGAATTTAAAATAATTTTATTTACAGGCTCTAAATGTTTGTTTTAAAAAATTAAGAAAGAGCTTATTTTGGAAGTAAAACCTTGTCATTCAAAACATTTTTTTTCTGTGACTTCTTATAAGTTCTGTTTGCCTCTAAATGAAGGTAATTGCCATTATAAATGCTCTCAGGAAGCTGCTTCCCATAGTATTAATTATTTTATGGTAAAAACCAAATGACCCTTATTTCATTCACTAGGCTCTTTTTTTTTAATTGAAGTGTTATTTGAATTAAAAGTATATTGGTTTCAGAGGTACAGCATAGAAATTCGGCTTTTTATAGATTAAACTTTATACAAAGTTATTATAAAATACAGCCTATACTGCCTGTGATGTACCTCAGATCTTTGCAACTTTATTTTATACATAGTAGCTTGTACCTTTTCATCTTTGGCATCCACCGCCCCTCCCCCTACCCTTCTCTAATGTGGCAACTATGGTAACCACCAGTGTGTTGTCTGTATCTGTGAATCTGCTTCTGCTTTGTTATATTCGTTTCTTTATTTTACTTTATTTTTAAGATTACACATATGAGCGAAACCACGCCCTTCAATAAAATTTAGTTGGAGACCCAAATCTTGCCCCCAAACTGAAAATCGAACCAGCTTCACCTTCAAAAGAGACTCACTGCCTGACTTGGAAAATAGGTCTTTTCAACAGTGTTGTTAACATATGATTCATCTTTTGTGGTAGACAGATTTCACTGACGGTCTCAATTAATTGTTGCCCAAGCCTTGCCATTTGCTTTGCAACTTTCTAGACTTCCCTTGGTCTACAGACTTTTCTATGTTACATACTCTAGCCAAAATGACATTAGCAAAGGTGATGCAAACAGCAAGCTGAAGAAAGTGAACTTCTGTTTGCTTTATCCAACCCTCCTGCCTTCTCTGGGACTTGCACCTTCAACACGAGATAAAGTGAGACTAGCCTGCTGGCCAGTGAGGCACCACGGGAGGCAGACCTTGTCGCAACTGGGACCCTTCAAGGCGAGTCAGTTCAGAGCTTACCCACAACCCTGTGACACAGAAGTGAGAACATTCAGCCAATTCAGTTCAGTCCAGATCAGCAGGACTTCCAAAGTGACCCAAAACCTTGCAAAAAATAATGCATGTTGTGATTTTAAGTCACTAAATTTTGGAGTACTGTGTCTTGGAGCAATATATATGGACTATAAGTTTTTACCTCTGGTTGAAGTTTTCTCTCACACTTGATTTTTTTAATTTTTAAAAATTTCACTTTGTTCTGTTTTCTTTAGTAATAATATTCATAGCACTGCACTGAAGTTATTGCATAGGCAAACTAAATTGAGAACCAAAAAGAACACTGAGTTTCTTATATGAAGTGGTCACTTGGATTTCTAAGTGCCTAGAGACCATTTTTCTTCCTGCCAGCAGAAGAGATAGTGAATCTAAATTGCACTACAACTAAAATCAGAATATTATATAGGTTGAACTTTTAGGGTTATTTGGCAAGAGTTAAAAATTTAAATTTAAAATCTACAAATGTTGAGTCCACCAAATGATATACTTTATTTTAAGAAATAGAATTATTTTCATTATTTTTGAACCTAGAGATCATCATACTAAGTGAAGTAAATCAGATGGAGAGAGAAAACTATATGGCATCATTTATACACAGAATCTTTAAAAAATGATATAAATGTACTTATTTACAAAACAGAAACAGATTCATAGACATAGATAACAAACTTATGATTACCAAAAGGGGGAAAGCGGAGGATAAATTAGGAGTTTGAGATTAACAGATATAAACTACTACATAAAAGAAATTAACAGATATAAACTACTACATAAAAATAGATAATTGAGAAGGACCTACTGTGTAGCACATGGACTATATTCACTATCTTGTAATTACCTATAGTGGAAAAAAATCTGAAAAAGGATAAATACATATATATATATATATATATATATCTTCCTTTTAACTAATCATAAGGAAAAAGATATAATTGATGTTGAGGACCTGAATAAAGCCAGCTTATTTTGCTCCTAAACTTAAATACTTTCTAACTCTTTAATTCAATGTGTGTGTGTGTGTGTGTGTGTGTGTATGTATGTATATATCTGAAACACTTTGCTATGCACCTGAAACTAACACAATATTGTAAACCAAATATACATCAATTAAAAAGTAAAAATAAAAATTAAAAAAATAAAAAGTAGGAAATTCTGGCTTGGCCCAGAAGGTCAAGGACCCAAATCTGTGAGGATGTGTGTTCAATCCTTGGTCTCCCTCAGTGGGTTAAAGATCCGCTGTTGGGTGAAGCTGTGACATAGATCACAGATACGGCTCAGAGCCATCCAGCGTTACCAGTATTACCATGTTACCATGGGCCCCAGCTGCAGCTCTGATTTGACCGACCATGGTCCAGGAACTTCCATATGTTGCAGGTGTGGCCATAAAAAATAAGGAATAAAATAAAATAAAATAAATAAATAACAGCATCCTCAGGGTGCTGGTCATCCACTACAACAACAACAACAGCAACGAAAAGTTACATTATTAAAAAAGAAAAGGAAACATACAGTAGCGGTGATCTGATTTCCTCCGTGGGATATTGCAAGAATCGATGTTTTGAAAGTCATTTGGAAATGTTTTGACAATAAAAAGGTGGTAATTCAATAAATGTAGGATCACTGGCTGTTTCTCTAGGTGTGCGTGCACACACGTATTGTTATTGTTATTAAGCGCTGTAATAAGCTTGACGGCTCTGTCAGGTAATGATGATAACAGCTGCACAAAACCAAACAGTCCCGTATTCTGAATCATTCTGAAGACTCAAGGGCAGAACCTGTGACTTGATGAATAATCAAGAAATATAGGTTTATATGAGAAACATTTTATTCAATTTCATAAATATTTTTTTCTTCGTGCAGCTGGATGATTCCACTGGTGTTGGCTCAGTTCTCTTTTATGAGTCGGGAGAATTAGGGGTATTGTTCTGCCAATTGCTTACAACACAGCTAAAACATATACCATATTCCAAAACAATGACTCTCTTTTATATTTATGTTGTCTGCCTGTTTCAGAGATAAGAATAAATAGGAATTTAAAAATTGAAGAGCATTAAGAACCTTCTCTATGACAATTTATTTTCTCGGGAAATGTTTATTGGGCACTTCTTTATCAGCCCCTGGGAGTCTCAGGCAAAGATTACCTAAGTCTCCTTTCAGATGTCTAAAGGGAAGAAATCACAAAGAAAACTAATCACGAGGAAAAGGATATACTTGACGCTGTGGACCTGAGTAAAGCCAGCTGATTCTTATTCTGCTCCTAACCTTAAATAATTGTCAACTCTCCAACTGAAGGTATGCATATATAGAACAAAAGATATGTACAGTATTCATAGGATGACAGCTTTTGTTTATCGTCTTTCCATGTTTATTTTTCTACCTATTATTTCTGCTGCTTTCAGCTATATTGGGTGATAATATATATCTACATGTGTATAAAACTTTTCCCAGGAAAACTGAGCTTCTTAGGTCTTGCCGCTGCTGCTAGCTTTACAACATTTCAAATCCAATTATTTATTTAGGCCATCAAGGATTTGAAACCCAGCTTTGTCACTGACTGGTTTCAAGAAATTCTTAAGCTTCGGTTTCCAAATATACAAAATGGGAATTAAAGCACTGGCTCACTTTATCTCACAAACAGATGTAAGGAGCAAATAAAATGTAATTTTGGAAAGCACTTTGTAAATTACACTAAAATATGAGACATGATTCTCCTAGTGATATAAACACCTTCAAAGGGCTGTGTCTGTAAAAGTGAACCAACCAACCCACAGTTTGCCAGGCATCAGGAAGCATAGTTACACCGAGAGGAATCAAATAGGAAACACATAAAGAAGTTCATCTCCAGTGTAAGATTATGGTAGGGGAGAATTAAGGTGGGAAGGTTACTTCTGAAGGAATGGTCATGAAAGGCCTCTCTGCCAGGGTATGTCACCCTGACAGAACCTCGAAAAGGAGGCAGCCAGGGAGGAGTCAGAGATCAAGGGGAGCGAGCCCCCTACAAATGAAAGCCGTGGAACTAGAATTGCAGGTTGCCCTCTGGTGTCATCACCACTGACCTCAGTGCTGGGTGTGTTATGGGGAAAGAGAAGAGGGGAAAGCTCAGATGTTCAAACCTACAGGGAGTGAGCAGAGGAGTAAATGGCAAGCAGGATGCCTGAAGTCAACCACACATGCGGAAATAAAACCACCCATGTGTGGGAAGCTATGAACAAAAAGAGCCACTTCACAATTGTTGTGTTCCTTCTAAGAATCAACAGTCGCAAATCCAAAAGGCAATGTTTGACTGGCATATGCATACTATTGTGGGTGGAAAGGATGGTCCTCAGGAAAGTGCTGTGTAACACAGGGAAGTCCACCCAAATTCTGTGATAACCTATATGGAAATGGGTATGTGTGTGTGTATGGCTGAATCACTTTACTGTACGGCAGAAATTAACACAACATTGTAGATCAACTATACTGCAATAAAACTTAAAAAAATAAAACATACAAAAAACCCCAAACAAACAAAAAACAAAGGACAAAGTTGAACATGAACATAACTTCCAATTTTCAAATGAATATATATATGTGAAAGTATTTTGCATTAAACAGGCACAGTGAATTCTAACCAATGTCCCTACAAACTTTTAGGAAATTAGTTTGCAGTTCAGTAACAAAATGATAAGCAAACAAGTTTCTTTCAAAGTACACAAAATATTTTTCCACTAAAGGAAAATAAAATTTGTGGCACACTGGAGAGCTAGAAAAAAGTCAGATTTCTACTTTTGCCCTTCTCCAGAACTCTTCTACGATTAGGGTAGATTAATTTGGTGTTTGAACCCACACGACTGTGTTTAGCGCCTGTTAGAAATTCTTGTAGAACTTGTGACATATTTCTCCAGATCCTTTTAACAAAGATAAAAGGGTGGATATTCGCAGAGTGGAGGATATGGTACTTTTCTGAGACCATGACTTCAATTAGGCCTCAAAGGCTATGAAGCTTTGGAGGGAACTGAGATGGTGGTTACCATGGCGTTTGAAGGATTAGAAGTGGTAGGGGAGGGTGTTGACATATGATCTATCATAGAAACAAGAATTATGGGATGAAGATAAGTCCCATAACCTCTTGTCCCAGAATTATCACTGATAAAATGGGAATATTGTTAATAACTACCATATTATAAGGCTTAATAATTTAATCTGTAAAAGATACAAATGCATCTGCAGGACTAAAGCTGTGATATTGCTTGTAATACTAATATTGTTGTTTTGTTTTATAATTTTAAGTATTTTAACAATTATAGCTTAAGTTTGACAACTGAAATTTAAACAAACTCAGGGTGAGTTAAGGTAGTAAATCTTTTAACCAAGCCTAAGGGAAACAGTGTCTAAGGAAAGCAAAATATAGTCCCAGAATTTCTTGGAAACTAAGACAAATAAATTACAACTCACTAATGCAGTGCCTTACAGTGGTGGTGTAATCATTTAAGGACCCAATAGGTGGTGACACTGATGCTGTAAAAAGAAGGGGTGGGAGTAGTAGGTAGAGGATAGAGTGGAAATGAGAAAGAAGAAAGATAAAACCCCCAACCACGTCTTCAAATATCATTTAAAAAAACATTAAGGTAAAAAAGTTCTATTTACATTTCAGAACTCTTCACCTGAGCTTTTCTTTAAAGAGCACATTCTCTTAGCATCTTTTAAATTATAAATTACAAGTTTTGTTCCACGCATAGCTTTTCTGGAACATAGCTGGTCTGTGTACTGACTGACAACCTAAGGATATAGAGTGCAGAAAGTATTGTGAAGTCTGAAGGTCATGCTTAAAATACTTATTTTCTGCAAAGACTTTGATTGAAACAAACAATATAGAGCATGCAAAACATGAATTCCTGATGTAGTTCAATTATATTTCATATGTCATTGACTAATTAATCAAATCATGTGTATGTTTTATTTTTTAATCCTTATTGCACTACACACACACACACACACACACATATACACACAATTCTTTTTGTGTTTAAAGAAAGAAAATATCTATTTAAACTTAAAAGATGATACAGGCTTCAAAAGGATTATTGCTATTTAAAATACTTGTGCTTCCAATTTATTTGAAATTCCTAAAGAGGGAGTTTCACAGAGTGGTTTTATGTCAGGTAGGATGAATCTCTTCTGTCAATATTTGACACTCTTGTCCATAATAATTTTATCTCAGAATTATAAAAAAATCCAAGAGTTCCTGCTGTGGCACAGTGGGTTAAGAAGCCAACTGTAGTGCTTCAGGTTCGAGTTCAATCCCTGGCCCAGCATAGTGGGCTATAGGATCTGGCATTGCTGCAGCTGTAACGTAGGTCACAGCTGTGGCTCGGATTCAGTCCCTGGCCTGGGAACTTCCATATGATGTGGGTGCACCCATAAAAAAGGAAATAATTTATAAAAAATCAGTTTAATAAAGTTGATAGGATTGTTAAAGCTTAATTATCTGTAGGGATTCTGTTAAAGTGCTCAGTCCTGCTCAGGATGAACCCAGCCATCTGACATTTAACAATTATGTGTTTCTGAGAGAGTAAGTTGAGCTTCTTGAAACTCAATTACCTCATCTTTAAAATAAGGTTAATAAAACTTACTTCATTTTATTAAATAAGTTTGAGTCAGTTCATCTTCTAGTATACTTTCTATCACAAAATAGGCATTCACTAAATCAGAAGTAATTCAGCAGAGTGGCCAAAGCAAGGAGTTTGAAATCAGAACCTTAGAAAAGATTTGGAGTCCATGCTGTACTTGCTGTATATGGTTCACAAGTTAACTGACCGCATTGATTACTAAGAATGAAAATGCTTAAGTTGCATGATACATGCACATGAAGACTCCAGTAAATTGCAAGTAATCATTATCATTGTCATTAATAATTATATCCCAACTACCTATTCTCATTAATAAATCTTCTACCTAGACTCTGATAGAAAATCATTGCTATATTCCATCCAAAATACAATGTGCTATACTTAAAATAATTTCATTCTCAGGGACTAAATACCACAATCATTGAAAGTTCAATTCCTTGGAGTTCCCATTGTGGCTCAGTGGGTTAAGAATCTGACTAGTATCCATGAGTATGCGGGTTCAATACCTGGCCTTGCTCAGTGTATTAAGGATCCAGCATTACTATGGCATAGGTCGCAGACGTGCCTCAGATCCGGTGTTGCTGTGGTTGTGGACTAGGCCTGCAGCTGCAGCTCTTATTCAACCCCTAGCCCGGGAACTTCCACATACTGCAGGTGCAGCCCCCCCAAAAAAAAAAAATAATTCAATTCCTTTTTGTAAATTGATGGTTGATAGTCCCAAATTAGCAAGGTAAAGGAGAAACTTAATTTCAGTATAGGACTACAATCAGATGTCGATTATGATCTTTTATGGAATCAAAATTAGGAAGATTCACTGAGATGACAGAAACTGTATTCAACTGTGGACAATACTGTCTGACATACAAATAAACAAAAGATGCTGGGGCCATTTAGCCCTTGGCCCTGCTCACTGTACCCCCTGATAGGGACTCAAGGATGGGATACTGGCCCCAAATAGCTGAGATGCATGTCAAAGGAATGATTTCAGTGAGCCTAAGCTCTGCATCTTCCCATATATAGAAATGCATTAAATTCATTGTTTTGAAATGTCAGTTTTCTCTAATTTACAGTAAACTTTCAGTGTTCTGAATACTTGTTTATTGTTTCTGTTTTTTGTTTTTCTGAAAACTCCTATATATCCTGGCTTGTCCCTTACCTCTCTGGAACAGTCCCTCAGAGCTATCTAAGATGCTGCCTCCTGGGCTTGCGTTCTCAGTATGCTGCCAATTAAAACACAATTCTCAGTTTAGATTGTGCATTTTATTTTCAGTCAACACAATCAACAAGGATCAGGAAAAATAAATAATAGATAAAAGCCTTCTTAATACTTAGGAATTAATGTACTCCCATCCTCCAGATTTATATGCAAAATCTACAAAATAAAGCAAAATGTGCATTTATCAAGTGTTATAACTATATCTAGGGTAAAAAGATTCTGGTTTTTTTTGCCTCTTTAAATATCAAAATCTTTAAACATCAAAAATAAAGTGTTATATAATCCCTTTGTTATTGCATAAAACATTAATTGTTTTATTGAAGGATATCATTCCCTGTAGCACAGTAAGAAATGTTAAAGTAGTGACAACGGGATTGAATTACCCTCCTCAGGTCAAATAAACATTAAAACCAAATGGTACAAGTTTTCTCCATTTCTTCCAGTGCTTCTATGTTTACACTCTCATTATACTTCTGATACCATCAACATTTTCCATAATTGCATATGTGTAAACTTTTTAATAGGTTGTTATAGCAATGCATTTTAAAAATGTAACACACTTAGTTTTCCTTCTGTCAGAGTTATTTTATTACACTATACCTTTTTGAAATTGTTTGGATTCTATCTGCTTTCATTGAATACATTCTCTTACTTCTCTTAGTAATCTGACTTTCTAAAGAGCAACAAATTATTTTTTTTCCTAGAATGTATCTTCAGATTTTATTACCTTATTATTAGAGAGTGTGGTGAGAACTATGCCAGACACTTAAAAAACTAATCTCATATAAAAGTTTATCATCCTCATTTTATAATGAAGAAGCTCCAAATATCTCCAGACCTCCTACCAAGTTAAGGTATAAAAGGGGGTCTAAAGGCAAAGGCCGTGACCTTCACACAGCATCATTCTACCTCCCCACTGCCTTCCCATCATTGTCTTAGCTCAATACTTAAATCATGATGACAAAATGCTTCTTTACCAAAGCAGCTTTTTCACTTACAATTTTGTAAATATTATAAGTTGGAATTTTGTTTCCCAATAGCTCTTATAATTTACTTCTCTCGGTTTCCCCCCCCCCCCCCAAATCCTCAGGAGATAAACCCCAAGGTTGCATTTGTGAAATGTTTGTCAAGATCACTACATATTCATTACTGTTTACAATGGACATAATTTGCAGGGCAAAGTGTATATTAGGAATTTACATAAACGAGTCTACATTTAAAAGCTACACATTGGAGTTCCCGTCACTGCTCAGTGGTCAGTGAATCCTGAAACCACTAGGTTTCAGGGTCGATCTCTGGCTTTGCTCAGTAGTTTAGGGATCCGGCGTTGCTGTGAGCTGTGGTGTAGGTTGCAGACGCGGCTCAGATCCCGCGTTGCTGTGGCTGTGGCAAAGGCCGGAGGCTACAGCTCCTGTTAGGCCCCTAGCCTGGGAACCTCCATATGCCGCGGGTACAACACTAAAATGACAAAAGACAAAAAATTAAAAAAAAATGAAATAAATAAAAGCAGTACCTCATCTTATTTGTTTTATATTACTTCAGTATAGATCACCTGATATTTAAGAAATAAAGTTTGCAATATTATATTCTCACAAAACCCTTAGGCTGACTGAGTTTGCTTTTGGTTGTGATAACTGACACTAGATTTTAGACAACTCTTGTAGAAAAAGGGACCTGGCACGTCTTGTGCAATATAACTCCAGCCAAAGCCGATATTTATCTTGTGAATTCCTTGACACAAAGTTCACAAAATTTAAAAAAATTTTCTCAAGTGTCACTTGTTAAACTACCATGATAGTCACAGAAACTTTTAATCTACATTATAGAGGAAATGTGTTAACACCTGTATCACCTTTCTTCTTTCAAAAATACCCTTTTAGTCAAATGGAATCTGCACAAAACTTGCTCAGAATCCCAAGGAGTGCTTGTTTTAAAATGTACAAAAGAAGAATGTAAGTCATTACTTTCAAAGATGTACAAATTAAATAAGATGAAGATGCTATGAGTATATCAGTCAACGTAAAGTTTCATAATGTGTGATATAGTCCACTAAAATGTACAATAAAAGCATAATCACAAACACACACATACAAATTCTAGATTACTTCTTCCACTCCACCTATTTATTAGATCCTGAGAAGGGACAGAACATTGAACAACTAAAACCCTCCTGAGATGATTTTTAATATATATAAATATTTGAGACCCACTGCATATGTTCCTGCCTTTTTACTTTTCTCATTGAAGAAATAAAGCTCTCTCTTATTTTCAAGAATGGACTATTTAGTTTTCTTAACCATATTACCTCACATTTTCCCTTTGTCACTCTTTCTAAAATATTCCACTTTATCTCCAGCAATCTTAAAAGCTACTAAAAATTCTCCTTTTGTCTAAAAATTAACAGTGATCTATGTTATATACGAAAGTTACGAGAGTAAATTCTGGGAGTTCCCTTCGTCGCTCAGTGGTTAACGAATCCGACTAAGAACCATGAGGTTGCGGGTTCGATCCCTGGCCTTGCTCAGTGGGTTAAGGATCCGGCGATGCCGTGAGCTGTGGTGTAGGTTGCAGACGTGGCTCGGATCCCGCGTTGCTGTGGCTGTGGCGAAGGCCGGCAGCTACAGCTCCTGTTAGACCCCTTGCCTGGGAACCTCCATATGCCGCGAGTGTGGCTCTACATAAAGGTAAAAAGACAAAAAAAAAAAAAAAAAAAAAAAAAAAAAAAGAGAGAGAGCAAATCCTGAAAGTTCTCATCACAGGGAAAAAAATATCTTTTCTTTTCTCCTTTTATTTTGAATCTATACGAGATGATGACTGCGCTCTAAACTTGTTGTGGCAATTGTTTCATGCTGGAAGTAAATCAAATCACTATGCTGTATGGTTTAAATATATACAGTGTTGTATATCAATTATATTTCAATGAAACTAGAAGAAAAAAATGGCATTGATCATGGTACTCTCATTTGAAAAAAAATAAACAACCCACAAAAGGCCAGAGAACAATGGAATGATGTCTTTAAGTCCTGAATGGAAAAATAAAATAGAATGTTGAGCACGGAATTATATTTCTAGTGAATATAAAGTTTATGGGTAGAAAAACAGAGAAATGCTCAAATCAACAAAACAGAGCTTGTTTCTAGTTGACTAGCTCTACAAGAAATGCTGAACGGAGTTCTCCAGGATTTAAGTAGCACATATATGGGATTAATTTATAGGACACAGAAGAAATCATAGGTGAATCTGGAAAGAGCTTCAAACTAAATGATGGTTAAAATACAAAATTCTAAAATGTGTGGGTTGAAGCCACTTGTACGTATATTTAAATTGTTTCTAGGAAAGTAAGAAAAGTTTGACCGAAATTAGCTAAGAGCGTGACTCAAGAAGGTATAATAAATAAGTAAATTAAGTCCATATTAAATAGAGGGAAAAATAATAAAGACAAGAGCAGAAATCAGCAAAAATAGATAAAAATCAGGAATATGAACAAGGTAAAATTTTGTTACTTGAAAAGATGAATAAAATTGGTAACTCCCTCACAAGTTTCTTAAAGAAAATGAAAAAGATGCCCTAGATTATCTCAGAATTGAAGTAGATGTATTCCTACAGATCCTAAAGACATTAAAAATGAAAATAAAGTCATGCTCTTATCAATGTATCTTATCAAATATTCGTATCAATATATTTTACAATTGGAACTTAGAATTATGGACAAATGGCTGAAAACACACTAACCCCATCAACTTGAGAAAAAATGGAAAATTTCATCATCAACCCTGTGTCTCCAAATTTGTATTTATTATTGAAATCTTGCTCCCCAAAGAAAATTCAGAGTATAGATGACTTCAATGGCAAATTCTACACAAACTCGTTCACAAAGTAGATGAAAAGGGCCACATCTCAACACATTTCATGAATCCAGGAAAATCTGATAGCAAAACATGACAAACATGACTAGGACAGAAAATTGTAAGCTTTTATGATTATCATTAACATGTTTAACCAAATATTAGCAATTAAAAGAAACAAAATATGTAAGTGATCATATATAAACAAATAATATATATTCGATCAAGTAAAGTTAGGCTAGGAGTGAAAAGGTAGTTTAATCCTTGAAAACTAAATGATGTAATCTACTAAATTAAAAGAACAGCACGATCACCTTAATAGATGAAAACAAAACATTTGTTTTCAACTCTAATTAATGATAAAATTCACGATGCAATAAAGTAGAAAACTATTTCAACATAATAAGGAACATATTGCCCATGACACTGTCTCATGGCCAAAGCTGCTTTATCCAGGAAACCAAAGTTGATGTATACGATAAAAATCACCTAACTACAGTAAAAGATGAAAAGAGAAAATCTAAAGACCATTCCAAAAACTGTGGAAAAAGTAACACACTTGACAGCAAAGGATCACTGTTTAGCACACTCAGAATAAAATAAACATCCCTTATCTGCCAACAGGTATTCAAAAACTGCAGAATAAATGTCATACTTCAGAGTCAAATGCTGAAAGCCTCCTTCTGAGGTCTGTAAGAAGAGAAAAATTCCCATCTTCATCACTTTCATTCGAGATTGTACTGGAGTTGCAAAAAGATTCAGGAAGTCAAAGAAAAGAAATAAAAGCAAAGAAATATGAAAGAAATGACCATGTCGGCATTCAACAAGATTAGGAAAAACAGAGAAGTTTCAACAACATGTCAAGTAAGAATACATCTAACCAGCACATTATGTTTTTCAATCTGAGAAATCTTATTTAGATCAACACTTCAAGACTTATTTTTTCAAATTATGAATACATTTTTGAGGGATAAAATCTGTTTCACTCCTAGTTTTATTTCTAGTTTCCTTTTCTTCAACAAAAATATCAAGCATCAGAAAGCGTGGTTAAAATTACATTTAAATATGCACACAGAGTTGAACTTTGGGTTATATCTAGTATTGATTCTTAATTATGGGTCTTTTCTAAAATTTGGGGCCAAATTTTATTTTATAATATATTGAGTAAAGTTAGAGATTATAATTTTGTTTTGGCTGCACCCATGGCATGCAGAAGTTCACAGGTCGGGGATTAAGCCCACGCCACAGCTGTAAACAGAACCGCAGCAGTGACAATGCCAGATCCTTAACCCTCTGAGCCACCAAGAAACTCCAGATGTTATGATATTAATGAACACCATTGTCATCTCATTCTCAAGTGTAATAACAAAAATGACAAAAATATGGCTAGGAGGCAAATTTTTAAAAAATATTTTTAAATTAATACTATTCAAAAAAATATATTCATCCCAAACTTCTCAATTTTTATTTCAAGATTTATGTGGCATGAGATCAAGAAAATGATGACCAAATGATTGCATATTTAACTTTTTAAAAATTTGAAAAATTGTATCTGCAATCTTTATAAGTTACATTATGATTATCATGGTTTGTGAAGATTATTTATACTTTTCCTGTTTATGAGATTGAGTCCCTGTTTGTCAGAACTTTAGAGTGAAGTGTTACATTATCAACAAAACCATTCATATTTAATTTTTGATAACATTTTACTTAAAATTAGTTTGGGTTCAATTTTACCAACACTTTTTTTTCCCCCAGTGACACATAAATAATAAAATCATGCCATTGTGTTTCCTACGTAAAATGACTGATTTCTGGCATGATATGATAATTCAAGTCCATGGCAATTATATATTTGTTTCTACAAAGCTACCACTTTTCTTCATTAAATGGAATCTCTAATTAAGAGCAGAATTATACAGAATATCATGCGATCTCTGCTTAGCGAGCTCTAATTTAATGTATTTGAGATATTTGAAATGGTAAAACTCCCAAGGACTTGCTCATAGATTTCAAATGTATTATTTCTATTTAATTAAATTCACATAAGCTCTTAGGCAATTAAGTTTTCAACAGAAAGTTTTAAGTGATGTGAAAGATTACAGGGATGGATGGACAAAAGTGAAATTTTCCAATACTGGTTACATACTATTTTGTATAAAACAAAGACAATGAGGAAGATAGATTCTTTCTCATAAGAGATAAAATAGCTATTACCAATTAAGAAAATGCATTTGAAGCAATTACTGAAGGATAACAGTAGTCACTCTATTCCTATGTTGAATTTCCCTTGCCTTCCAGATTGAAGGGTGGACCTCTACTCCATACTTTAGGCACTAAATTTGCTTTATTTTTTTTCTTTTTCTTATTTAATAGGACCACATGTGAATTATTGAAAGCCTAAGTGACTCCCAATTCTGAAACCCAGAGATAAGCCCTTTTATTTTGATATTTTAATTTTTCTCTGCATGTATGTATCCATAGATGTGGCAATGCAGTTTGTTTTAAAGACTGAAATTTATAACAACTCTGATATAATTGACTTAGATATTATTTATTTATTTAGATATAAATTTAGTTAGCCATAAATTATTTATAAATGATATAAATGATTTAGAGAATACTTAGGAGACATAAAATTGGGTGCACCTCATTTTCATAGTCATAAATAGGAAAAAAGTACCTTTCCTTAGAAGATTTTTATCATGATCGAATGTGCCAGTTTAATATCGCACATTACCACTGTGTCCATCTTGTGTTAGGCACTCAAAAATGTTAATTCCCCAACATAATTTTTTATTTTACAAATTTGATTTCAAAATCTATAATCTCTCTGTTTTCAGATATGAAGAATACGTTAGTTGTGGGTTATGGGAAAGTGTAACAAAACAGCATAAATTGAACTTAAAATATCAATGACTCCTGATGAGTCTAAAGATTTTCTTATAGAGGAAATGTCCTAGTCTAAGCAGAAATATGACTATAGTGATGAAACTGATTAAAGGAAACATATGAATGGAAACTCCATGTTTAAAATTATGTCTAGAGAATTTATTAATACATATAACAAAATATCAGAGTATAATTATTTTACTTCCTCAGATTAACCAAAGATGAATGACAGCCATGTTAGTTTTACTGTGCAGAGAACTGCCAAAAAGTACATTTGAAATCACTTTACTCCATTAAGTGTAACATTAAATCCCTATGAAATTTAAGTTTGATTTTTATAATGCATCTCAGTCTGAAACCTCCATTTCTAATTAGTAATTTATTCCTTTGAACTTCCTTTCCGCCTTGCCAATCTTAAGCCCAAGATCTCTGTTTGTCACTTAACTCATTTCTAATGTCAAGATTCAGACTTGCTAAAGGACAGCTGTGCTCTTCTGCTGCCTGGATGTGCAAAAAAAAAAAAGTCACTGGTCTCAAGGAAGAGTAAAGCTCTATATTTTATTGACTGCTTAGCATATTCAACTCAATAATATTTATTGGGAGCTTCCAATGCAGGTAGCATGTGGATATTCATTACATGGTTATAAAACAGGAATTAAGAAACAGGGTCAGTGAACAAAGTTTGGCATTTAAGGAAGCAACAAAGGGAGCATGTACAAAGACGTGTTAAAGTAGAAAGAAATTACATCAATGAAACAGTTACATCTAAGTTTGTTTTATTTTTACAGATTGGTGACTTCTATGGCACATTCAGGCAAACAGAACTCCCTGGTGGTCTAACAGAAATCCCAGCACAAGGAATTTCTGCCCAGTTTTTGTTTGTTTTAAGTTTTACTGAAGTATAGTTGATCTACAAGGCTGCGATTATTTCTGCTGTACAACAAAGTAACTCAGTCATACATACATACGTATCCATTCTCTTTCAGATTCTTTTTCCATATCGATTATCACGGAACACTGGATAGAGTTCTCTGCGCATTACAGAGAACTCTATCCAGTGTTGGTCCCCGTTGGCCAATCATTCCATATGCGTCCTTCCTTTTTCAGGTAGACTCTCTGTCTAGGGGACGACATCTTTATCTTCACCTCTGTTTTGTACCCCAAGTTACAATAAATATTTCCAAATATATATTTCATTAGGAAGGAATCGGGACATCACAAGAGATTACAGGAAAATCAACCAAATTACAGGTCATTTACTAAAAATATTTTTAATGATTCTAGACTCTTTAAACAGAAGAAAATAAAAGATTTTCTTTTTCAAGCCCTACAGGTGTAAGTTTGGGTTCGAATTAATTCGTGCCAGAATTACTGAGGACTCTGGATCCTGGTCAGAAACTGAGGTGGGATCTTTCTAGCCTGACCACAAGCAGTAACAAAGGCTTTACTGGGTGAGCCTCACAGTGGAAAGCTGGCTTCCTCACACCGGCTTTAGCGCACAGCCAGTGCAAGGCCATGTCTCTGGGAGAAGCAGACAAGGATCCAGGAAGACTGGGCGTGGGCTCCCCATCCCCGTGGGCTACCCCACGGGGAGGCATCTTCACCAGGAACTCCCCATAGCAGAAGCTGTCCTGAGACCTCTTTATGGTGAAGGAGGAGGGCATGGCGGAGACACCTCTCTCCACAATGATTCAGTATCTGCTCTCCTAGCCCTTGCCCTTTTCCCCTGTTCTCCCCTAGGTCCACAACAGAGCGGGATCCCTTTGTTCAGCCTCTCTCAGCACTGAGTGACCTTCCTGACCTTTGACTGGTGCCATTTTCTGGGGGAAAAAAGGAGCAATGGGAGAGTCTCGGTCCTTTCTCTAATTTACCCTCTAGCTTGCCTTTTGGCACTGAGTGACTCAAGGCCTGCAAATTACTTTCGTTTTGGCTTTCTATGTTACTGCAGCTCAGCTGAAGTCTGAAATTATCTATTGTCTTCAAACCTTTCTTGTCTGACCAACCAGATAGTGAAAACTTTTCTATCATAAGCATGTAATAATATAAATGAGTTTCTTAAGATAAAACTGGGAGTACCGGCAATTTCAAACCCATAATTATCACTGGAAACCTGAAGGAGATATCCAAAACAGTAAATAACTGTGATGGAATGTATGCATCAGTTTTCATTTTGGTTAAATAAGTTTTTATAAATGGATAATACATTTTGTGTTTTCAAACTATCTATATTTTCTATAGGGTGTTATTGGGACATTTCAAAGTCAACATATTTATGTGTAAACCATATTCTAACTATTTTTTGGCCACAACCTCAGCATGCAGATATTCCTGAGGCAGGGATCGAACCTGCACCACAAAAGTGACCTCAGCCAAAGCAATGATAATGCTGGATCCTTACCCCACTGCACTACCAAGGAACCCCAAACCATCCTCTAACTCAAGCAAGAAACCAACTCACAAGATTCTTCCTGTTTCACCAATATTTCTATCATTCTTTGAACAGCTAAGACTCAAACTTTTAAGTCATATTGTGTTCCTGCATTTCCCCTTACCTGTTGACAGAGTTGCTTCACATGCATTTGTGAGAAAACAGACCCTCACTTGGTATCTACCTGTTCTCTTAATAGGAACCTGATGCAAAATGCCATCCAGCTTTATTTCCAACATTTCCATAACATGTTTGCTCAATAACAAATAAGCAAAACTAATAGAAATAAATTCCTTACAGGCCAAGTTAATAATTGATCAAATGCACATACGTATTTTTCAGTATTGATTTAATTGGGAAAAGCTCATTCCCCCCAGCAGCTTATTTTAAGAGCCAGTAAGGCAATGAAATTGGTTGATTCTATGCCTCCAGAATATTAGGTGTCCATTTCTGCCTTCATTATAATGTCCCTACAATTAAAGGTACCACATATTTCTTGAGAATTATTCTCCTTCTCCTCATCCTTCAAGTATAAGTTCTGAACCCTCTCCCTAATGTTTTTCAGTCCACTAATTCATAATCTGTTCTATCGATAATGCATGTGACCCATAACACTAATTTGGAGCTTGATACGATGATATTAAATATATATATATATATAAATATATTTAACAATACAACCAGTAGTCTCTGGCATACACAATTAAGACAATATTTTGATAAACAACTTTAATAACAAATTAAAACTTTTAAAGTATATCTTAATTATTAAGAAGTATACTTTCAAATTTGAACTGGTGTCTGGATAAATTAAAGCAAATTGTATAAGACGTTTCAGTATATTATTCAAGTGGGAACTCAGGTGGGGTGTTCCCTTTGAGTCTTGATTTATTCAATCCTATTGCTTGTCATTTAAGGTGACCTTCAATTTAGAAATATGTTGAAGCTATAACTGGTTCACATAAGACTTATTTTAATGTGTGGCAAGATCAGCTCTAGCTTCAACAAAAGCAACCCTCTTTAACTTCTTGACATTGCACTGTACAGGGGTATTTTTAAACAATGAGGGGGGAAAATTCAAGTGAACGTGGTGGCAATGGTATATTTAGACATCGGTGTATACTTTTTTAAGTTCTGAGAATTTACATCAAAGACTAATAACTTTTTCTAAATAAATTACATGACTATGTATACCTTCTATGGTTAATGCAATTGTATTGTTTTGACTATTCTACACATTGCAGCTTGTATATTTTACCCTGAATTTGTGACAGGAAAAATATATTTCATGTGAGATTAAGAGTTTGAGATGTACAAAACATTTTCCTATCAATTGCTTTGCATTTATTTTAGTCAGAAGGTGAATATCACGCATACTTACGACATATTCAGTGGAGGACATATTTTTCTAACTTATTCAAAAGTTGCTATTTTTAATCCTTTGGTTAGTAAAATATTCAAATATAGTAAGATACAATCATATTAGTAAATGAATAAGGGCATTGAAATGAGGACAAAAGGAATAGTTTAAAAGCCCCTGGAAGGAAAGGAGAACTAAATTTTATTAAATTGTTACTCCTTACCTGGTGTTAATCAAAGATATATATTCCCTTTAAAATGATTTTTCCATAAATCTGTAAGGAAAGTTGCTAAAATATTGTTTATTTTCCTTGCAGATAAGGTTATGAGTTAGAGATATTTCACGTCTTGCCAGCATCTCGTTACCTATGAAATAATAGAGCAACAATTCAAATGTTTCATGGGTGCAAATCTCTGTTTGACCAGGGTTAAGGTCTCTTAAGTGTCTTAAAATGGTGAAAAATATTTCAGATCCTTCTAATTTTATTGCACACAAAAAGCTGTCTCTAATACCTAATTTTATCACAAAATTTTAAAAATAATGGTTCCTCTTTTATTTAGTTAAATTTGCAGAAAGTAAAAAGCACATCTTACCAAAAATATCAAACTGGCAAATTAAAGAAACCACAGATGCATGGAATTTAAAGCTTGGTTGAGGCATAATTTCTAAAAAGTTAAAACACAATTCTAATATAAATACAAAATAAACGTGAAGCAAAGGTGTATTTATCTCATTAATGAGAGAACAAGTAAGATGGTCAAGCTAATTCAAAGTCCATTTGAGGAACAGAGATTTGTTTAATTTGGTTCAGGCATGGTGAAATGTTTGTTAAGTTAAACACAGAACTGGTTAATGTCCTATAGGGCAATAAAAAATTATTTTGTAACTGTTCTTTTGTACAACAGAAATAATTTGCATCTTTTTGGCAAGCATGTATACAAATTAACATGCATAATCACATATTCAGTGTCCTAATCAGTAATTAAGGAACAAAAAGTGGTACGATCTAGAGAATTAAATAATATTTAGGTGGAAGTGTTAGACCACATTCCAATATTTTTTTTAACATGATTTTGAAAGACATGTTGTTACATATCTTTCTA
Source organism: Catagonus wagneri (assembly GCA_004024745.2). NCBI lineage: Eukaryota > Metazoa > Chordata > Mammalia > Artiodactyla > Tayassuidae > Catagonus > Catagonus wagneri. The sequence goes on along the minus strand of PVHT021183709.1, from coordinate 2,627,706 downwards.
ATTTCATTGATATAATGTCTCAATCAATTGACTGTAGCTTTAGCCAGAAAATGGCCCTCTAACCACCCTGACCCAGAGTGGGAACCAAGGTCATAACATATAACTGCAACCATGTTTGTCCCAGTTTATTACTCTCTAAAAAGTAAGTTCTTTTTTACTTCATACATTACATACAATGGATTAGGGAAATCCATTGAAGATTATCTTTATTTGTCATGTCACAATTTTGCTTACAATCAAAATAAATTTTACAACCATAAACTCTGGAATCATAGATTATAAAATATCTCTCCTGCTGTAAACTCATGCAGATCTGCCAATTCTTTCTAAACGCCTTTGATAAAGATATTAAGGAGGCATTTTCAATTAAATCATTAGACTTAAATACGCTATAGTGGCATAGAAATGAATAAAATAAGAGAGGTATTGATATCTTCCTTTTGAACAATAGCTGGCTTATTACTTTTAGACAAAATCTGTAGTAAAATTACAATGCATTTTCCCCACTGAAAGAGGGTTTTATGAATCATGATAATGTCAGTATAAATGTGCTTGAATACTTGTTATATAAATTTAAGAATGTTTACTAGCGTTATCTGTTATAAATATAATTCATTTTCAGGAGGAAAGGCAGTAATTTATAATCAGTTGCCAATCAACATGCTTCACACATGCTTCACTAACATAACTTCGATTTCACACACCTCTGCATGAAGTTTCTTCAGTGATTAAAAAATAAATTGTCTTTATTATTTGTGTTTTTATTTCCTTGTCTAATGTTTAATAGTGTATACTGTTATGAAGAAAATATATGTCTCCAACATTTGCCAAGACCCTGATAATTGAACAGAAATAAAATAACAAATCCTTAAAGGAAAAACAAATTGGATAATATTTTACACTTCTTCTCTTTGGTTAATCACTTACTAACAGCCTTCTTAAATTTCCCTCTCTAAAACACTGAGTATTCAGAAATACAATGCTGATAGGTTATATGGATACTGTTACAACCATAGAACAGAAATATCTATAATACTACTTATTTTAAATCAAACTGTAAGTTTTGCTTTTTGCAAAAAAGGACAAATAAGAAAAATAAGAACTGACAATCATTAAAGTGATTGATAAAAAGTTTCCATCTATTATGCCTTTAATTATGCAATAAGATTTTGATTTTAAACTCTATGATTTTTGGTGGTTGTGAATCAGTTATCCCACTATCATTTTTCCTCAGTTTTTTAAAAATAAATTTTGTAACAAATACATATCTCACAAGCTAAACATTATTTAAAAGGTTAGGAATAAAGTTAACTGTAACTGGAGGGCAATGAAAAGTCTCCTGTGAAATCAGTGGTATATACTTTGGTAAGTTGTAAAAAATTTTTTAATAAATGAATATTTACTCAAACATATGCATACACAACAGACATACATTTAAGATTCTTCCATTATGAAGTGCTCAATATTTAATCTCACCTCACTTTTTATGGCTTTTCATAAAAAGAAAAAATGGTAAAAGCAGAAATTGAAAAATTTAGGGAGGAAGAAGTGGTGTTTGCTATTTTCCTTTGCGATATTGATTAAAATTTGTATGGCTGTATTATTTGTTTATAGTTCTACCTGAATACATAGACCAAAGTGACTGGAGAAAGATAAAGTACAAGAATGATTTTGGGTGTTCCCGTCTTGGCTCAGCGGTTAATGAATCTGACCAGCATCCATGAGCACACAAGTTCAATCCCTGGCCTCACTCAGTGGGTTAAGGATCCAGCACTGCTGTGAGCTGTGGTGTAGGCCAGCTGCTACAGCTCTGATTCGACCCCTAGCCTGGGAACCTCCACCATATGCTGCTAGTGCCATCCTAAAAAGCAAAAAAAAAAAAAGAACTATTCTGAACCACAATTATTATTTGTTATATAATTATGCCATTAAATACCACCTTAAATCTTATTGTGTATGGGTATAGAGATGCTGGTTTGTATAGGTCATGTTTTGAGAAGTAAATCAGTTAATATGCTTTTAAAAATGATAGTTTACAATGGTGTGTATATATTAAGTCCTCATCACCTGTTAGCATGTGTTATATGTTAAAAATGTAAGTGTACAGTCTAAAATCAAAGTCTGGTTTTATTTGATATATTCAAACCTTTTATTAATCTACTGCCTTCAGTTACTCTACAACATAACAGGGACAGTCACATCTCTAAATGCACCACACCATTTCAAGCCCACTATACCCTTTCTTGAGAATACCTACTGACTACTCCTTTATCTAGCCATCATCTAAACTGCAAGACTAGGAATCCCGAGTGGCTCAGTGGGTTAAGGAGCCAGCATTGTCGCTGTTATGGCTCTAGTTGCCTCTGCAGTGTGAGTTTGATCACTGGCCCTGGAACATCTGCATGGCATGGGTACAGCAAAAAACACAAATTAAAAAAACAAACAATAAGACTGATGTTTTCTTAAGTTCTCCATGATTCTTAAAACTTAAATTTGACTTCTCTTTTCTATTATTTATACATTTGTATATTACATATTATACTTTATTATATAAAGTATAGCATACAAATGTAATATTATATATTATGTTATATATAATATACAAATGTATATATTTATGAAATTATTTCACATTGCACTATTAAAAGAAATGCACTAGCTTTCTTTTTTGATGCCATCTGTGAGATTTTGATGACCAAAATGACATATTTTGCAGGTATATCCTCACCATTTAGCTGAACTCTTGGAAAAGTGTAGCTTTTAAATCATTATTTGGGGGAAAGCATAAAGATTAAACAATGACCAAATATGTCTTTCCCCTCATCTTTTTTTTACCCACCTTATTGAACATGAGAGGATATTAAATTGAAACTGTAATAAAAAATCAATATGCTTAATGAGAAATGTTATTACAGAAATTGAATCTAGAAATTGTTCAGTTGGGCAGGCTTAAATGATTGACTGCCAATAAACATCAGCTGATTGATAATCTTTGATGTGGCAAAGTAAATAAAACCCCTAGCAAGGTTTTAAATATTAAAAGCCCACAAATAAACTCAAAAAAGAAGAACTGCAAATATAAGAAATGACACCATGTCATTTGTTATCTGAGTATTTCAAAATTATTGAGCATCTCCTGTGTCAGTTTAGTGTTAACATCATAACATAAAGTTCAACAAGTAAAAGTCGTTGTGCTCTGATTTTCTAGTCCAGAGCAGAAAAGCAAGTATTATTTATTAATAATACCTATACATATAATTACTTTTTAAAAATTTATGGCCACACACATGGCATATGGAAGTTTCTGAGCCAGGGACCGAATCTGAGCCACAGCTGTGGTCTACACTGCAGCTGTGCCCATGTTGGATCCTTTAACCCACTGTGCTGAACTGGGGGTTGAACCCATGTCTTCACAGCAACCCAAGACACTGTAGTCAGATTCTTGTCTTTTTTCTTTGTTTTTTTTTTTTTTTTGTCTTTTTAGGGCCACACCCTCTATGTAGGTTCCCAGGCTAGGGGTCTAATTGGAGCTACAGATGCCAGCCTACACCACAGCCACAGCAACATGGGATCCGAGCTGCGTCTGCAACCTACACCACAGCTCAAGGCAACACCAGATCCTTAACCCACTGAGTGAGGCGAGGGATCAAACTTGCGACCTCATGGTTCCTAGTCAGATTCATTTCCTCTGAGCCACAACAAGAACTCCAAATTTGGCACATTCTGATGAATAAAACAGCACTTACAAGAGAAATTTCAAGTAGAAGTATAATTTGGAATATATCAACCTAAACATAATAATTGAAGCCCCAGGTTCAAAGATATAATAATTTTAAAAAATGCTTCATCACTTTAAGAATCTGTATAGTTATTTGGCCACAGTTCTTACTGAAAGAAAAATATGTTGCGGTGAGGTCATATTTCCATACTACTACTTCTCATAAACTTATTTAAATAACATGATCTTCCCTAATTTTGAAAACAGACCCTAAAATTAAGAATTAAAAAATATGAGGTACTCCACAAACTGATCTGTGACTATTTATTTCACCCATTCCTTTGTTTGCTATTTTATCTTTATATATTGCTATTTGCAAGAGTAGCTCCAAAAGAATGGGGCCGAAGACATTTAAAAGTGTTTTTAAAAAATCTTTTTTTGAGAAGTGAATTGTAAAATGCAGTGCTCTATTATATCAGCAGAAAAAGAAAGTAACCTAGAAATAATACTTATTTTAAAGCAGCACACTCTTAGGCAATATTTATGATCACAGGCAATTTCATCATGTTAACAATTAGTATTGAATCTGCATAACATATATTCAGGTGCAAGATGAATGCACGTTGATTGTTATATAATCGTGGAAGAACTTCAACTTCCTCAGCCATGAGAAAGCTTCCTATTTGATTTGGCCTGGAAGATTCTGCACCATAAATATTCTGATTTCACTTGGACTTTAAGAGCCACAATGGCCTCAGGCATATATTAAAAATGAATTAGTGATAAAAATTACACGATGAATGATGTGTTATATTACGAACATTAAATGACTACATATTTAGTTGAGGGGGAAAAGAAATGGATTGTTTATAGTCTGAAGAAGAAAAAAGTCAATAGCTTCCTCTTTATTATTATTATTTTACAGCTTCCTTTTTAAATCACTAGTTTTGATGGCATACTTTAATATGTCCCATAGAGGAAGATACCATTGTAGGGTTCTAAAAAAGTTAAAAAGAAATCTTGCTAATTAAATTGCTTTTGTTAGTGTTACATACTTTGGGCTCTGTTATCAGTGAACAGCCTAAAGGGTAAAATTGTCCCTTCCATATATATTAGAACTTTAAAATTCACACATTTAAAGGGAAAAGTTATTTCCATACTGCTTTAAATATAAAATTGAGTTACAGAGACTTTTTAGTCTCTGGAAGCTAAATATGACTTAGGGATTTTACTTCTAAATTTGAAGTACAGTACATATTCTGAAACATTTTTACCAGAATAAGGTATAAAATTCTACATTAAACATTTAATGGCTTTAAAAATCCAGACACACAAATGAGCATTTCATTTCTTATCTTTTGATACCTTATCTCTCAGTGCTAGTTTTGTCAGTTATACACTAGAAAATCACCATTAAAAAATGATATCATATGACAAGCTGCCACACCAGCAATTGGATCCTGATTGAATTAAAATATTCCTTTTATTGTCCATGATTTTTTTTTTCAACAGAATGCTTTTCTTTAAACAGACATCAACTATACACGGTGAGAATCACGTCAGATAAGTCACAGGGGTAGACCTATCTTAAAAAAAAGATCAGAAGGAAAGATCATTGGACTGAATGCAAAATAAATTAGTAGAATATTTAAGGAATGGACTATAAAAGAAAAACAAATAAACTGAAGGCTGAGGCAACTAGGGAAGGAACTAAAACGGTGTGTAGAGTTATTCAAATCTGAATTCAGAGGGATACTCATATGTAATCAATGCAGAAGGACAGAGGATAAATAAAACCTCATGTCCTCTTAGACGGCCTTGTCAAGAGAGGTCAGTATCGTTCTCCTAATCCTCCTTTGCAACAAAAGCCTGAGCAGTAAGACAGTCAAACGATTGCGTTTACCAGCCTCTCTGGTGTAGTTATTGCAGCTAAGGCACATTGATGACCTATAAACAGTGTGGGACTTGCAGGAATGAGTGCCATTTATCTCTCACCTGCTCTGTACTATTGTGAGCCTAGATTACAGTTGATCAAATGTAGATTGGTGGCTGGAGCTCCTACAGACCCCTTGAACCCTGAGATAATGTTGGAGATGAAAGCCATGCTCTTGGAATGGCAGAAAAGATAGGAAATTGAGTTTCAGATGTTTCACAGAGGAATCCCATCAGCTGTGGACAGTAAAATTTCATAAAATTATGTAAAGCATAAACTTGTGTCTATTTAATGCACTGTGTTTTCCAGTCTTCCATTCAGTGCTAGAAGTAATGGCTAACACAGGTTAGATAGAATAGGAAGCAAAAATCCTAGAATAAATACTGACATGAGAAATTGAAAGGAAATCTACAAAGCTAAGGCTTTAAATTTACATGAACTTTCAGCATTTCAAAGTTTTCATATCGGTGATATAAGCCACAATAACCTTTTTTTTTTTTTCTTTTGGCCACATTAGGCCTTAGCCAAAAGGAGTATTCAAGTAAACTTGAGTTGCAGGTAAGTAGAGTGCCAGATGTGACAAAATATTGATACCCAATTAAAGCTGAATTTCTTATAGATAAGAGTGATTTTTATATAGGTATATGCCATGGAACATTTGGTATATACTATAGTAAAAATTGATTTATTACAAATCTGAAATTCAAATTTAGCTGCGTTCTGCATTCTGAAATTCAAATTTAGCTGCGTTCTGCATTTTATCTAATAAGTCTGCTTGTAAAGTTATTAAAATTCAGTGATATTAATTATATAAGGTTATTTTCAAAAAGTTATATTTTCATGGGGCTTTGCTATTCAATGTGATTTACAATGCCATATTGAAGAATTAAGCTACTGATAGTAGTAAGAAAATAACATATTTTGTTGAGCACCACATGCATCATATGAATTTTATAATAATGCCTTCTTTACAGATGAAGAGACAGAAGTTTAAGTTCAGTCAATTTGTTGTGATCACAGCTAATAAGTAGCAAAACTAGGACTGGAATCTGGGTTGGTATGACAATTCAATTTCAATGTTAAACAGAGACAAGTTATAATATAACCTAATGAATGGTAGAAAATTACGGATAATATAAATAAGGTATAAAAAATTTTAGGCCTATTTTTCCTCAGGTTAAAACAAAGGAAAACTCAGCAGAAATTGGCACAACACTATAAATCAGCTATACTTTAACACAAAATTAAAAAAAATAAAGAAAAGCAAACAAAGGAATGCAAAGTTTTGCTCTCCAAAGTTGTACCCAAAATCATCTCGGCAAAGTTGAGACATCCCCCAAAGTGCTATATTTCAAGTCCTCTCTTTCCTTCACTTCTGACTACCAATCCTGTCAGCCAATGCTGTCTTTTACCCACACTTCTCTCAATTCTATATCTTTGTCTTTATGCTCACCTTGCCTTCCATAATTGTGCTTCCTTCATGAAAGGAAATTGCAAACCAGGAGCCAGATGGAGAGAAGTGAGGTCAATGGGAAAGTCTTGCTCTGACCTCATCACCCTCATCTCCGTGCCCTGGTCATAGCTGATCAGACCAAGATCAGCACTTAGGCTCAGCAGGAAAAATACCAGAGCTGAAGCCAATTATCTTTTTCAGGAATTTGGGCAGAAAAATGACTGAAGACACACATGCCCCCCAAATGGATGAATGTATAATATCTGAGGAAACGTAATGGTATAGCTATAGATCTGGGATTATTATAAGGTTGCTAATAGAAAGATACAAAAAAAGCATTATAAATTTAACTACAGAATTTAATAGAAATTAAACCCACTTGTGTGTAAATAGACAATATACTAATAAGATATAAAAACAGGCTCATATCTGAACTTTTTGAGTCTTCTTTCTTTATAAACAGTGATAATATATTTTGCTATATTAAGACTGTTTTGATTTTTTAACATGTCAAAAATAATGGAGCAATGAAAAATATAGTGTAAGGAGGTATAATTACAGGTATTTCTTAACATATTAAATCCAAAATATAATTAGGCAACATTCACAGTAACAAACAATAGAAGCTATTTTTCTAGTTTTGATCAGGAAAGGGATTTATTAAGATATTAGGAAGGTCACAGAATAACCAGAATGGCAGAGTGTCAGCTTGGGGAATGGCTAGCCAGGAAAGATGCACGAGTCACGTACTGAGACTGGCCAGCTGGAGACTCCATAGAACACCAACCAACTGCAAAGACTTTGTCACTGATGCCCTTGAAAGCAGAATCCTGCGGCCACAGTACTCACCAGGAAGGATGGGTGGGCAGAGTGGATTCTAAAGCACCTGCATTCTCTTGTCTTTGCTTACAAAACGAAGTTGGGTTCAGTATTTGCTTTATTAGAGAGCTTTATTCACATATCTGCTCCCTAACTGCAAAAAGGGCTAATTAAGTAAGAATTTTGTTTCCAGCTTTGGGGTAGCAAAAATCCAAGCATCGCCAAATATGTAAAGGGGTGTTCAAAAGGTATTCAGTAACCAAAAATCACATTAGATGCCCACCAGAGACAGTGCTGAATATGTGTATATAATACATAGTTTTTGATATTTTGAAGTTTTTATTTTAGCAGACTTTAATTCAGTAGAAAGAAGTATAAAGAAAAACACAATAAGTGATATTTTCTGTTCTAATTCACATTTTGGTTATATTGACAAATGCATTTAAATGTATTTTGGTAATTTGACAGGTGATGTCATAGCAATTAATGAAAACATCAGGAGTATACTGGGAAGTTGAATAAATATCCTTTTTTTCAAAGACATCTGTGGAAATTCCCCACAGTTTTATTTGAAAGGCTGGTAGTTTTGTGAACACTACAGATTATGAACACTTTTTCAACTTAATTAAATATGGCTTGAAATGAAATTGAAAGTTTCTAGATATTGGAAAATTTTTTTAAGTTCTCAGTGTTTATCTGCTTTACAAAATGTATCCAAAATAACTTCATCCAATAAAAGTCAATTTACTGATGACAGAATTCATCTAACATTTATACATATTTTAGAGATATAACTTACCTATAATCATTCTTTTTGAAATTTAAAATTCTAGAACAGTCAAAAATAAGAAGATAAGCAAAATAATTTACAAGACTTATGCACAAGAATGTGTTCAGTTTTGCAAGTTGTCTGTGGGCTATCACTCTGTGAATATTGCTTACAGCACATTCTCCCTTGTTCTTAAAATAATTCAAATGAGCTTATTTCTAGGTATTCAAACCTGAGCACCATGGGCTTCTTTTAAGCAACAGTGGTAAGCCTGATAGTAAGGATGACAATGGAAAGTAAAAGATTAATTGCAGAAAATGGTTTGAGATGGTGGCATAAAACTTACTTCCTCGCATAAACATAACAAATCAACCAATTCATCAATTCCCTCTGAAAAAGTTCTGAAAACTAGCTGAACAGATTCTCCACAACAAAGGATAAAAGGACAACACTGAGATGGCAGGATAGGCAGAGACACAGTCTCCCCAAAAAAGTTATACCCAGCACAGCAACCCCTAACCAAGAGGAAGCTCCCAATGACAAATGCCACCCTGAGGACTGAGGGGTTTGAGCCCCACCTCAGGCTTCTCCAAATCTTGGAATATGCTCTGGAAAGAAGAATCCCTGAAAGTCCATTTTTTCAAAACAGTAGGGCTTCTGTTCAGGAGACCCAAAAAGACACTGGGACCTGGAAAGCTTTCTTTCATCGCTTGTAGGCTCATACCAGGACCCAGAACACAAACACCAATTCAAAAGAATGCCTAGACCATACATGAAGGAGGTTTACTGGCTAATCTTAACATGTCTCCTGGGGCACAGATGTCTGCTGGGGCTTCCTCTGGGGATGAAGGCACTGGCAGGCACCATCTTTGCTCTCACTCCACCATGGTAGAGCCACCCCTGGTAGACACCAACTTCTGTGCTCCCTTAACCTTGCTGGTTCTGGCTGGCTTGCCCCATCCACATACTCTCCCCAGGCTTACCCTGCCCATGATTCTCATGTGGTCCTGCTGCAGCCAATGGGCTTATCTTGCACTTGGCTTACCTATAGCCTCATTGTAGCTCATGACTTGCCCCTGCCCCAAGTCACTCCCCCATCCCAGTCCCACTGGAGTTGGTGGGTTTGCCCAAACAACAAGCCCTCCTGTGACCTCCCTGAAGCTTTCAGTTCACTCCAGCCCCAGCCTCCTCTGTGGCTCTTTTGAAGCTGGTGAGTACATGGAGTCCACTCAGGGGATACCCTTAGAGCACCTGGCTTGGGAGGCAAAGACGACCTATATTTCTGAGCTCCATAGGACTGAAACAAATGGAGAGACAGTTCTTAGCAGGCTACCATCTCTAGGACATAACACAAACAGAAGCCTAAAACACACCTCCAGACTTTTTGGAGCAAAGGACTATGTACTTGTCCTAGAGCATCAGTCTGATAGGATTTACCACACACCTAGAGGCTACAAAGCAGTTTGCAGGGAACACAGGTCAGGGATACTGCCTTTTTGCTCTCCTTTGGCCTTGCTACAGATCCCTGATCCTCCCAGAAAGGACCTTATTCCCTCGTCTGGAGTCCTGATTTTTGCAACTATCTCCAAGCAGACATCTTCAAACCACTTGGACTGGAGGCCAGCAGAGGTTATGAAGGCAGTCCCACAAGACTATATATATTTTCATATAAGACCATGTTTGAAACAAAAGAGCAAGGCAAAGCCCCAAGGGTTAGCAAAATATTAAAAATGGAGATTAGCAATTTACCTGATAAAAGTTGTAGAAGTAATGGACACCAAACATGGCAGAAGAATGGATGAACAAGTGCAAACTTCAACAAAGATATAAAAAAAAAAAAATACAGAAGTACCAAATAGAAGTCAGAGCTATAGAAAATAATAACTTATGGGAGTTCCCTTCATGGCTCAGTGGTTAATGAATCTGACTAAGAACCATGAGGTTGCGGGTTCGATCCCTGGCCTTGCTCAGTGGGTTAAGGATCCGGCGTTGCTGTGAGCTATGGTGAAGTTTGCAGAAATGGCTCGGATCCCGCATTGCTGTGGCTGTGGCGAAGGCCGCCGGCTACAGCTCCTGTTAGACCCCCAGCCTGGGAACCACCATATGCTGCGGGTGCGGCTCTACATAAAAAGGCAAAAAGACAAAAAAAAAAAAGAAAATAATAACTTAACTGAAAAATCACTTGAAGAATTCAAAAACAGATGATGAAATAAAGACTGAATCAGTGACCTGGAAGCCAGAACAGTGGAACTCCCCCAAAGAAAGCAGCAAAAGGAAAAAAGAACTAAAAAGAATCTTAAGTCATCCCTATCAAACTACCTATGACATTCTTCACAGAACTAGAGCAAACAATCCAAAAATTTATATGGAACCACAAAAGACCAAGCAGAAGGCATAACTCTTCCAGACTTCAGGCAATATTACAGGGTCACAGTAATCAAGACAGTGTGGTACTGGTACCAAAACAGACATAGAGACCAATGGAACAGAATAAAGAATCCAGAAATAAACCCAGACACCTACAGTCAATTGATCTTTGACAAGGGAGACAAGAACATAAAACGGGAAGAAGACAGTTTTTTCAGTAAGTATTGCTGGGAAACCTGGACAGCTGCATGCGAATCAATGAAACTAGAACACACTCGCACACCGTGCACAAAAATAAACTCAAAATGGCTTAAAGACTTAAATATAAGACAAGACACTGTTAAACTCCTGGAAGAAAACATTGGCAAAACATTCTCTGACATCAACCTTACAAATGTTTTCTCAGGTCAGTCTCCCAAAGCAACAGAAATAAAAGCAAAGATCAACCAATGGGATCTAATCAAGCTGACAAGCTTTTGCACAGCAAAGGAAACCAAAAAGAAAACTAAAAGACAACTTACAGAATGGGAGAAAATAGTGTCAAATGATGCAACTGACAAGGGCTTAATCTATAAAATATACAAACAACTGCTACAACTCAACAGCAAAAAGGCCAACAACCCAATTGAAAAATGGGCAAAGGACCTGAATAGACATTTCTCCAAAGAAGATATGCTTATGGCCAACAAGCACATGAAAAAATGCTCAACATCACTGATGATTAGAGAAATGCAAATCAAAACTACAACGAGATACTACCTTACACCAGTCAGAATGGCCATCATTAACAAGTCCACAAACAACAAATGCTGGAGGGAATATGGAGAAAAGGGAACCCTCCTGCACTGTTGGTGGGAATGTAAGCCAGTACAACCACTATGGAAAACAGTATGGAGGTACCTTAGAAAACTATACATAGAACTACCATATGATCCAGCAATCCCACTCTTGGGCATATATCTGGACAAAAATCTCCTTGAAAAAGACACTTGCACATGTATATTCATTGCAGCACTATTCACAATAGCCAAGACATGGAAACAACCCAAATGTCCATCAAAAGATGATTGGATTAGGAAAATGTGCTATATATGCATGATGGAATACTACTCAGCCATCAAAAAAGAATAAAATAATGCCATTTGCAGCAACATGGAAGGAATTAGAGACCCTCATACTGAATGAAGTAAGTCAGAAGGAGAAAGACAAATACCATATGATATCACTTCTATCTGGAATCTGATATACTGTGCAAATGAAACTTTCTACAAAAAAGAAAATCATGGACTTCGAGAACAGACTTGTGGTTGCCAAGAGGGTGGCCGAAGGAGAGGGATGGTATGGGAGTCTGGGGTTAACAGTTGTGGACTATTGCCTATGGGATGGAAAAGCAATGAGATCTGGCTGTATAGCACTGGGAACTATGTCTAATAACTTGTGACAAATCCATATATATATATGTGTAACTGGGTCACCATGCTGTGCAGTTGGAAAACTGACAGAAATCTGTAAACCAGCTATAATGGAAAAAAAAAAATCTTAAGCCACCTATGGGATAATATTGAGCACAATAACATTCAGATTATAGGGGTCCCAAAAGGAGAACACAGAAAGAAAGGTCCAAAAAATATATTTGAAGAATATCAGCTTGTTTCTCAACAGAAACTTTGCGCGCCAGAAGGAAGTGGCATGATATAATCAAAAGTGCTCAAAAAAAATCTAACCAAGAATACTCTATCTAGCAAAGTTATTATGTTATCATTCACAGTTGAGTGGAAGACCCAAACTTTTGCAGACAAGCAAAAGCTGAAGGAGTTAACCATATCCAAATCAGCCTTTTAAAACTATTAAAGGATTTTTTTAAGTCGAATAGAAAAAGTACTAACTAGTCACAAGAAAATACTAAAGGAAAAATCTAACTGGTGAAGGCAAATATATAGCAATTGTATAGGATTAATCACTTATAAAGCTAGTACAAGATTTAAAAGACAAAGTAACATAATTAACTATAGTTACTATAATTAGATAACAGATATGCAAAATAAAATTTTGTAAAATATGTCAAAACGTAAATATTAAAGGTAGATTTTTAAAAATTTGTTTAAACTTCAGTCACTATTACCTTAAAATCTATTTTATGCAGGTTCTTACATGTGAATCTCACAGTAACAACAAAGCCAAACTTACTGTAGCTACACAAAAGATAATGAGACAGGAATCTAAACATAACACTAGAGAAAGTAATCAGACCACAAGGTAAGAGAGGAAGAGAAGAAAACAAAAAACTATAAAAACAGCCAATGGAGTTCCCATTGTGGCTCAGCAGTAACAAACTCAACTAGTATCCAGGTAGATGTGGGTTTGATCCCTGGCCTAGCTCAGTGGGTTAAGGATTCAGCATTATGGGGACCCCTAGCCTGGGAAGCTTCATATGTCACTGGTGCAGCCCTAAGAAAAAAGCTAAAAAAAAAAATAACAAAGTGGCAATAAATATAGAGCTATCAGTAATGCCTTTAAAGTAAGCCCTCTATGAAATATAATCAAAAGATATTGAGTGACTCAATGGATTAAAAAAAAAAGACCAATATACATGTTCCCTACAACTCACATCAGATCTAAAGGCACACACAGACTGAAAGTGAGGGATAGAAAAGACATCCCATGCAAATGAAAAGCTAAAGAAAGCTGGTGTAGACAAAGTAGAATTTAAGAGAAAGACTATAATAAAAGACAAAGAAGGACATTGCATTATGATAAAGTGGTCAAACCAACAGGAATATGTAATATCTGTAAATATATGTTGCAAATATATAATCACCCAACAAAAAGCACCTAAATATATGAAGAAAATATTAGCAGACTTAAAGATGGAAATTGACAGCACTGAAATAATAGCAGGGAAACTTAGTATCTCACCTACATCAGTGGACAGATCATCCAGAGAGAAATCAATAAGAAAACACTGGATTTAAACAATACATTATTGTAGTTGAACTTAATAAATATATACAATAATAATTACCAGAGATGAGATGGAGAAAAGGAACCCTTGTGCACTCTTGTTTGGAATGTCAGCTGGCACAGCCACTATGGGGGACAGTATGGAGATGCCTCATAAAATTAAAAATAGAACTACCATATGAGCCAGCTATTCCACTTGTGTGTATTTATTTAAAACCATCAAAACATTAATTCTAAAAGACATATGCACTCCTATGTCCACTGCATCATTATTTACAATATCCAAGATATGGAATCAAATTGCGTCCATCCATGGATGAATGGATAAGGAAGATGTATATATAATATATATATTATAATGGTATATATATAATGGAATACTACTCAGCCAAATAAAAGGAAAGTGTATATATAATATATATATTATAATGATATATATATAATGGAATACTACTCAGCCAAATAAAAGGAGAGAAATATTATCATTTTAGGTACCAGACTAGGGCTTTATGCTAAGGGAAATAAGTCAAAGACAAATACAGTATGATATAACTTATTTTGTAGAACATTACAAAAAACAAAAAAATCTCAGTGACAGAGTACAGATTGGCAGTTATCACGTTATAAAGATTAATGTGGTTGGTAAAACAGGTGAATGGGGTCAATTGTCTGACTCTGGATGGTAATGACTTACTATGGTAATCACTTTGTTGTGTATACAGAGGTTAAATTTTTTATCTTTTTACACCTGAAACAAATATAATATATAACAATTTTACCTCAGTTTTTAAAAAAACATAAATGTAGATATGGCAGCCCATAATGCAAACATAAGATGATTTTATCTGTGGCTATACCTCTCAAAGAATCTTGAATGCTCTTGATATCTTGCAGGGTTAAACATTCTCCGTATACTCTGAGCAAAAGTCCCAGATGTAAGCAAATTTAGAAAAATTTTATCAAAATAAAAAAATAAATAAAATTGGAGTTTTCTTTTTTTTTAAGCATTCAAGGACATTAAACAATAATATCAGTAAAATGTAACAAATAAGAGTTACCCTCTTTAAGCCTATATTTTAGGGGTTCTTTATGAAGCAGCAAAGAATAAGTGGATAGGTGATGAATTTCTCGAGCAATAGTGAAGCTTATCTACTGTTTATATGCAAAGATATTATAGAACCCCAAAGTCACTAAGGCAAAGAATTGCCCACCTCATGTTCAGGAATATCCGATAACGTGATTTTTACTTA
Source organism: Catagonus wagneri (assembly GCA_004024745.2). Classification (NCBI taxonomy): domain Eukaryota; kingdom Metazoa; phylum Chordata; class Mammalia; order Artiodactyla; family Tayassuidae; genus Catagonus; species Catagonus wagneri. Next base: position 2,612,436 of record PVHT021183709.1, on the reverse strand, counting down.
TTTTCATCGTAGAAGTTTATCGTGCTCATTTTCAACAGATAGCATGGAAGGAAGAGATGTATAGATTTTTTTTCTTACATTATCATGCTCCATCATAAGTGACTAGATATAGATCCCAGTGCTACACAGCAGGATCTCATTGTTGCAGCAGCATGGATGGAACTAGAGACTCTCATACTAAGTGAAGTAAGTCAGAAAGAGAAAGACAAATACCGTACGATATCACTTATATCTGTTTTATTAATACTTATTGTTTCTGTTCCTGCTGTGACGCAGTGGGTTAAGCATGCGACTGAATCTGAGGTTAACAAATGCAAACTATTGAATTTGGAATGGATAAGCAATGAGATCTTGCTGTATAGCACTGGGAATTATATACTCAGTCACTTGTGATGGAGCGTGATGTAGGATAATGTGAGAAAAAGAATGCATACATATGTGACTGGGTCACTTTGCTGTACAACAGAAAATTGACAGAACACTGTAAACCAGCTATAATTTAAAAAATAGAAATCATTATTAAAAAAAAAAAAAAAAAGACTGGGGCTGAAGTGGCTCAGACTTCTGCAGAAGCATGGGTTTGATCCCTGGCCAGGCACAGCGGGTTAAAGGATCTGGTGTTGCCACAGCTGTGGTAAAGGTTGCAGCTGTGGCTCAGATTCAATCCCTGACCCTGGAAATTCCATATGCCACCAGGACAGCCATTAAATTTTTTTTATTTATTGTTTCTAATACATTATGAAGTATTTCAAGCCAAAACTGCCTTTACCCACTTTAACACTTCACAAGCTATATGGTGTTTGTTCAACTATAATAGCGAATATATAGACATTAACTCTTGGCAACTGGAGAAATTCTTAGAGCAAGACCTTCAAATGATCTGTAAGTGCACCTTCTGGATAATAGGATGGATATGACAATGTTCCAATAATTGTTTTCTATTCTACATCCAATTTCTCTAAGCTCCTCAGACTTCAAGTCTAGAATATATCCCATGAAATACACAGATCATACGCAACCTCTATTTGTGTACTCACGTTGATGTCCTCCAAATCTAAGTTATTTAGAATAATATTGTTCCTCTTCCAGATGATGGGGGGTCTGAGTGCTCCCTGCACAGCACAGCTCAGAACGGCACTCTGGCCCACGGTTGCCGCGGTGATGCTTAGTTTCTGATCTTCAGGCAGACTCAGTTGAATAACCTCTGCAAAGATAAAGTGTCAGGAATGTTGAGGAGCTCAGAGCTTTGTAAAGTTAATTAGTATAAAGTTTCTGAATACTTGTGATTAAGGCTTTTAATTTGAATAAAGTGTAGAAAAGCCGGTGATGAAAAGGAAAAAAGTAAATTGTCTCCAATGAAAGGTCAGAATGACATTTCAATTTAACTGATTGACAGGCATCCTCATGAGGCAAGGAACTATTAAACATGAAATGAATATCAGAAGTAGAGTTATAATAAGCCTGGCAGATTGCACCCAAAAGAGAGATAAATTATTTAACTGCCAAATTGACATGTAGTGTGTCATCAGCATTGAAATAAAAATGATGTTGTTTATTCACTGATAGATTTATAGTATAGGTGAGGGTGAGATCATTGCTGGCTGGCTGCAAAGAACACTAGCAGAGCTGAATGGGTAAAATGCATCGTGATGCTGGGAAATACAAATTGACTCTAAAGGAATAAGATTTATTTGGGAAGTTGAAGGGGGAAAAACTAAAGTTCACCAATCCAACAGCATTTTCCTGAAATCCTGTCAGCTGCCTTTTCCAGAGTGTGAGCACAGTAGAGTCCCTTCCTTAGTCTTAAATTTTAAAGTTAAATATATTTTTTTTTTCTTTCTACAGCTGCACCTGCAACATATGGAAGTTCCCAGTCTGTGGTCAAATCTATGCTGCAGGTGCAGACCTACACTACAGCCAGAGCAACTCTGGATCCAAGCCTCATCTGAGACCTAGGCCATGGTTTGTGACGATGCTGGATCCTTAACCCAATGAGCAAGGCCAGGGATCTTCACGGATCCTAGTCGGGTTCTTAAACCCCTGAGCCACAATGGGAACTCCTTAAAGTTAAATATATCTTTAAATAAGCATTGAACCGGTTTCTACCAATAATGGTGCCGCAGCAGGAAATTGAACTTGTAATCTGGATCTGCTTCCTTTTTCTGCTCCTGGGCAGTCCTTCCCAGTTGTGGGAATGAACCATGTCGGGTCCACTGTCATCCATGCTCAGGAGAGAGGGCTGGGATCATCCCAGCGGGCTTCGTCCACGTGGCACCTGCCCTTTAGTTTTCAACTGACATTCACTGGCACCCAGTCCTTTCCGTGCTCTAATGGAATCCTGCATTTTGACTTTGCTCAGTTGTAGGCAGGTGAGAAATATTAATACCACTAGTCTCACTGAAATTTCCTTGGGGGTAGGAGACTGTCATTGTCCTTTGTTACTTTGACGTGGTTGATGATGTTTTGGGGGGCTGGGGGGTCGACCATCCAAAGTGGTGGATTTTATTTGATTTTATTATTTTTTTCAAAAGGGTGAAGCTTTTAATTTGTAATAAATAAGATCAGATCTTATCACTGGGGTCTCCTCCAGAAACCCCTCTCCTTCCTTTTCACCGGTTTACCTTCTTTTTCTCTCTTTCTGAAGCCTGTCTTCCTCTTAAGGAGGAAGAGAAATGCTAATCAAATAATATTTATAAAATATCACTCTTTAATTAAGAGTTCTTTGATTTTTTTTGGGATCGTCACCAGTTGTCAGAGAAAAATGGCACATATCTTTGACTCAGAAGGCCAGGATTGAACATATAATACCCCACGTGCACTTGTTACATGTCCATGTTAAAAGATCTCTGTTATCATGGCTACCACGGTGTTATCTGATAAAAGTGAACAGAAAGAGACTGACCCTTATATTCTGTTATACAGGATCTTGTCTTTAAAACTAAAAGTCCTAGGAGTTCCCGTTGTGGCTCAGTGGTTAACAAATCCGACTAGGAACCATGAGGCTGTGGGTTCAATCCCTGGCCTTGCTCAGTGGGTTAAGGATCCGGCATTGCCGTCAGCTGTGGTGTAGCTTGCAGACGCGGGTCGGATCCCGCGTTGCTGTGTCTGTGGCGAAGGCCGGCGGCTGCAGCTCCTGTTAGACCCCTAGCCTGGGAACCTCCATATGCCGCGGGTGCGGCCCTAAAATGGCAAAAGGCAAAAAAATTAAAAAATAAAAGTTCTAGTTATTTAAGACATCATTGTTTCCTTCACCAAAGAGGAGAGCAGGCAAGCTTTTGAAACTGAAAAATCTTATGAGAGAGGCTGAGTCCAAATTAATCCTTACACGATTGATAAAAAAAAATGATAGAAAGATAGAGCTGGCATCTACCTCAGTTATTTATATTGACCATTTAATGTTCCCTGATGACATTTATCCATATTCACATTTTATTTAAATGTTCCCTGAGCCATAAAACCATAGGGAGTGTGTTCAGACTTCTTTTTTCTTAATACTTCTTCTGTTGTATATTTATTTATATTTATAAAAGAAACTGTATTGGACCAATTAGGCCTAGGAGATTTTTGAAATTTGCAGGCACAGTGTTTCTTTATTTCTTTTTTTCTTTGATAGTACAAACTTATGGGAAGAGAGAAAACTCTAAAAGTAATAACATCATTTGGGTACCACGTAAGAATTATTAATAATTTCCATTAACATTCCTGAATTTCAACTTCTGGTCCCTCCTAAAATCCTGTAAGAGATAATGGGACATCTGATTCTAAAAACAGCATGTTAACATTGGCTCTTCTGACATTAAGAAGTAAAATTGCTACCAAGTCACCTTGGAATGTCTTCACTAACCTTTCGCATCTGGTATTAGGTCCCAGGGCATTCAAATTAGTTGTGCTTTTGGTAGTTATACATTACAATGCTAATTAGATAATATGAACATCTTAGAATAAATGCTCAGATTTGGCATAACATTATGTGGGACATCCTAGTAAAATGTAATTTTTTGAGAGGATGCCTAATTAGAAGTAAGAATTACTATTCACCCAGGGAATATTAACATGTGCAGTAAAAACTTTTTCATTAATTTGGAGATTGCATTTTAAATGATTTTTTAAAAGCTGTTTCAGTAATATGTGCTATTAAATAATAATATGTATTTCAAAAAGTCTTTAGGACTTTTTCCTGCATATTTCATGCTGCACATTTCACTTCTTCCTTATTATATTCTATGAGCTACATACACAGAACCAATTATGTTTACTCGTTACTCCTCAAAATCAAGTGGATTTTTCCTTAAATAAATTTAGTTGCAGGATTTCTTTTACCTACAAAAATTGGCATGCTCATCTTTCCTAGTCTTTCCGATGGTTATTAACAGGCTTAGGTTTAGTCTCACAAAATCACAAATGTTAAATATTTTTATTCCTATATTCTAATATCATCCTTTATGTTTTAATGGTAAATAAAATACTTGTAAGCCATATTACATTTGTAAATTTCATAGAAAAAAGTTGATTATATCTAGGAATGTGTTAATAACCTGAAACAATAGCTACGAATCAATCTGTAAACCAATTTAAAACTGATGTTAAGAGGTAAGGTGGGTTGTACCTGAGTGTTTGTGTATATTTGAGTGACCATAATTTACTTATTTGTGGCCACACCTTCAGCTTATGGAAGTTCCCAGGCCAGGTATCAAGCCCTGCACAGCAGCAACCTGAGCAACGGCAGTGACAATGCCAGATCCTTAACCCACTGTGCAACAAGGGAGCTCCATAGTTAATTTAGAAACAAGAGCTTCAAAGAAAAATACAGAAAATTTAATTCTTTCTCAGTTATGGTTAAGATATAATTTTGTAGATATACATGAATGATAGCATATTTTATTCCATAATATTTGATCTACAACATGCTAGTTATGAACAAATAACATTCATGTGCAGTGAATAACATCTGTTGTGTTAATACTCCTCTCTATCCCTTTAGCTTCAATGATAATGCACATTTGAAAGGTCTTCAGTAAAATCATCTATCACATAACAGCAATGTGATGTTAGTCATCTGATTCCTAACCAAAGGTAAAAACACATAGGTAGACATAACAGATGGTATTGAAAGTTTTAAAATTAGTACTTCTTTTTACCTATAAGCTTTGCCTCTTATTAGAAACCCTCTTGAGTATTTAAGGAAAGAAATCTGGGCTCTAGCCATGGTGTTTCTTTTGATCTCATATTATGAAGATCATACTATTTCCAGACCAGCTTCTTTCTTTTTTCTTTCTTTTGTTTATGGCCACGCCCAATGGCCTATGGAATTTCCTGGGAAAGGGACTGAATCTGAGTCTCAGCTGTGATCTATGCCACAGATGCAGCAAGGCAGGATCTTCTAACCCACTGTGCTGGGCTGGGGATAAAACCCATGTCTCTGCAATGACCCAAGCCACTGCAGTCAGATTCTTACACTGTGCCACAGCAGGAACTCCAGACCAAGTTACTTTTATTTGCTTACTCAAAGCTAAGAGGCCAGTGAATTAGTTTCTTTCTGTGGATCCCTTTCTGTGCTTTTGCCCTTTCATGAATTGGCTCGAGGAATATTACAAGTTTGCCTTCAGAGGAATGAACACTTGAATTATTCTCTAGCACAATCAGAAGTTGGAGAGACAGGTGTAGTTGAGTACAACTCCAACCACTGCAGGTTAGTATTTATGAGCATTTTTTTCCAATAACAAGATGACAGAAACAGAAATAAGAACTTGGGCAAAAATAGTATGTAGAATTAAAATAATACAGAAAGGGAATGAAATATAAATATTTGTGAAACATATTTAAAAGAAGATGATTTTAGTAACTTTGAAAATCAATCCTGTGAAATCATAAGAAGAAAATAATTTATCATAAACAGAATCCTTTTCATCTAAACATTTACAGGTTTCCAAGTTCTAAGTACCTATTTATGCTACAGAGTTTCTTTTTTTCTTTTTCTTTCTTTCTTTTTTTTTTTTGTCTTTTGTCTTTTTAGGGCTGCACCCGTGGCATATGGAGGTTCCCAGTTAGGGGCCTAATTGGAGCTGTAGTCGCAGGCCTACACCACAACCCCAGCAACACAAGATCCGAGCCACGTCTGAGACCTATACCACAGTTCACAGCAATGCTGGATCCTTGACCTGCTGAGCAAGGCAAGAACCTGCAATCTCATGGTTCCTAGTTGGATTCGTTTCTGCTGCACCAAGATGGAAACTCCTAAAGAGTTTCATTAATTTATTTAAATACTAGGCTCATAATCTTGCTGAAATGATCATGCTTATAATTCCTATTATAGGAATGAAAACTAGAAGAAATTCTATTAGTAAAATGTTCAGGTAACATACATGCTGCCAAATGGAATTACTAATTAAAAATAGATAATAATTTAAATAAAAAGAAATGCATCCAATAAAAGACACTTAGAGATGCTAGAAGGAATAAATTAATTGTTTTTATAATAAGAAATTCACAAGTACTCAATAACAATTTCTTAAACTAACTAGAGAGTTATGATGGTATCTTTTGTCAAGAAATATGTGATTCCCAAATAAATGTTGTCTAACCTGATCTAGATGCACCAAGATATACACTAATTTATCATGATACACTAATTCCAGATAATCTATTATTATCTAGAATTTTTATACTAATTGCTTATCTATAAATTATTATATGCTTATACTCTAGTGTTTACTATAAAATAAAACAGAATAATTTTAAAAGATATCTAGAAGCTTCTTCAATAGCAATGGATTAGATAATCTTCCACTGAAGAAAAAACAACAGTGGATTAACTCTTCCACTGAAGAAAAAACAATAAGCAATTGAATAACTGTGGGTTAAATACACACAATATATTTTAAAGTGTATATGAAAGCAATAACAAGACAGTAAAGAATTTCCCAGACAATATCCTGAAGAAAACTGTAACTTAGAGAGATGAGACTGTACTTGGAGTCTCATTGCTTTGGGAACTTCCCACCTTGAGAAGATGACTGAGCAAGCTCTACACGGTTCCTTGTTCCTAGAGGCATGGGATTCATGCATTAGGGACAGTAGAAGACTGTGTCCCTCTGTACCAGGACTTTAATGTGCTTCACTCTGTAAGTGAATGTGTAGACTATAGGCTATTTTTGTCTAGCTGTTTCATAAAACATAAAGCCTTCCTCTCTATAATAACATCATCCTAGCTTAATTATTGTTGTAAATAATTTATTTTTTTGGTCACATCTGTTGCATGTGGAAGTTCCTGGGCCAGGGATCAAACGTGTGCCACAATAGCGACCCAAGCCACAGCAGTGACAATGTGGATCCTGCAGGAGACAACTCCAACAATATTAAAATAAAATATCCAGTAAACAGTGAAGGATGATATGGCACACAGAGAGAGATAATAGCATTACAAAAATGAGCAGAAATAATATACAAGAGTAACAAAAACATCAGGTTTATATAATTTATGTTTGTGAAAATAAAATCAGTTTAGAAATTCTAAAAAAGACTTTATAAATATAATCTATGAACACTGTAAGTTCATAAAAAATCCAAGTAGAAATTATATAAGTAGAAAATATAACTGAAATTAAGAATTAAATTATTGCCATTAAGAACAGATTAGACACAGTACAAATTGGAATTAGTAAACTGGAAAAGAGATTAAAAGAAACATACATTTTGAAGATACCTTTAATATACTAGACAGAAAAAAAAGAGAGGAGGTTTAAATGTGGAAAGACAGATCTGGTAAGGAGTAGGAAAAAGGAATTGCAAGAAAATCCTGAAGAAAAGGAGCCACTAGTGATGAAAATTCTGAGAATTCAAGTGAGAATGGAATTATTTCTTCTACAAGTTATGTAAAAAAGAAGACCTTATAATCACAAGTCTAAATAAAAGTATTTAGCAGTTAAAACAAAAAGGTCATTTCTTCTTATGTCACTGGTGGGATTTAATAGTTATTGGGAAGTTGAGGGGTAGGGGGATGTACTGAGGGTTTGGGATGGAAATGCTGTAAAATTTGGTTGTGATGATTGTTGTACAACTATAAATGTAATAAAATTCATTGAGTAATGAAAAAAAAAAGTTATGGGGATACGGAGTTCCCATTGTGGTGCAGTGGAAATGAATCCGACTAGGAACCATGAGGTTGCAGGTTCGATCCCTGGCCTTGCTCAGTGGGTTAAGGATCCCACATTGCCATGAGCTGTGGTGTAGGTTGCAGATGCAGCCCAGATCTAGCGTTGCTGTGGTTGTGGCTGTGGCTGTGGCCAGCAGCTATTAAATAAATAAATGAATGAATGAATAAATAAATAAATAAATAAACAAACAAGAGTTGTGGGAAGATATGAACAACAACAACAAAAGACTTCCATGAAAGATTTTCTCTAAAGCCAGGAAGCAAAAAGATTTCTGTGCAAAACCAGAATTTCACTTTTTATTCCCTTTATAACTTTGTAACAAGGACAATACACTATTATAGACAGGTCTGTATTTTGATAATACTTCATGCAGTTTTATATGTTAACAATAGTGATTCTCATTTTCTTTTTTATTTATTCATGATTTTGAAATTCCTTCTGTGGTCTTATAAATGCAGTACAATTATTATTCAAAATTTCTGTTCAATTTTGTTTAATTTTTCTCTTTCAAATAAATTACTTACAATAGAATTTTAAAGTGAAATATGTGAGGAATAAGGCTATTCCTTCAATGATATCTATGACGCTAATGCCTTGGAAAATAACTTTCTTTATGATGAATAGTTTTCATTTGAAACCTGACCTAACAAAAAATGGTATGCAATAGAAAATTTAGTGGCCACTCAAACTAGTCAAGTTAATTTCAACTTTATGATTTGGAAAAATTTAAGAGTTCACACGACTAGATGATTTTAACATGATAGGTTTATAGGCTGGAATAAGAAATCTGTGATAGTTCAGGGTATATTATACCAAGTTTAACGTTTCTTTGCAAGTGAGTTACTCCATATAGAATTAGGATAAAAGAATTGTCAGCATTTACTCAATACTACGTATGTGTCAGGCATGGTTCTAAGTAGTTGATTCATGTAAACCTCACACCTGTGAGGGACACGGTATAATGATCCTAATTTTTTTTCTATTTGTGATGCTGTCATGTGAGGAAGAAATAACTGAAGTTTCACCAAAACTTCAACAGAAATAACTGATGTCTTGTAATCAGATAGGAACTTTTCCCAACATGGTAAGGACGTGAAAAAGGGGAGTTCAGGTCCTTGATCACAATTAGTGAGATGAACAAAAACATCCTATCATTGGATACCCTGGAAAGCAATTGTCTTAAAGAGATGCATGCTACTGACAGATAAGCTGGCATGTGAAAGGGGCTGAAAGCACGGACTATATTGCCAGCAAGACCAAGATTTGAGACATGATTTGATGCCTGCCCCAGTTTGATTTCATATATATATATATATATATATATATATATATATATATATAGGAGTTCACGCGACTAGATGATGTGTCATATATATACATGTTTGCTTTTTTCATTTTTTAAAGTTTTATTGAAGTATAGTTCTCATGATCATTTCTGCTGTACACAACAGAGTGATTCAGTTATACATGTACACACATCCATTCTCTTTCAGATTATTTTCCCACAGAGTAATCACAGAATTTTGGGTAGAATATAGCACATAGAATTCTACCCAGTTTGATTTTCAATGTGCACTCTTTGGAAGACTTTTGACAAGTGATTTAAACTCTTAAGTCTTAACTTTTCCATCTGTAAAACGGAGACGGTACCCAACTCTTAAGAATACAGTGAAAATAAGATACAATATTTTACAATATTTATGACTGTGCCTGGCTTTTGATAAATTCTGCATATACCACACCTGCTATTACTAGGGAAGAACTTAGTAAAGCGTTTATAGGTTAAGATTTCACCAAGTTTATAAACATAACATTGTGGTCACTTTGAGAAAGATACTGCTTATGTTAAATCATATTGGTTTAATTTTCATGGCTATTACTTAAGCAAGAGGGAAAAATTCCAGCCTCCATGACGCATCCTGCTGCTTATGATCTAGTGTGGTTCTGTTCTCACGTACAAAGTGCCCCTGAGGTTGTATTTAAATATATGCAATTTTTTTTTAAAGAGGCTATGTAACATAATGATAATCACTCTTCTATCACTAAAAACATTTGGAAAATACCAATGAAATGTTGAAGTAATAAAGTGTCTTTTCCCTGCATAATTTGTTGGCAAAAATACCATATACGAACTGGGGAAGATTTGATATTATGGTCTAAATGTACAAATGCATAAAATACTGAATTATCTTACTATCCTTAATAGGTTTTTTTGGTTGTTTGTTTTGTTTTTAAGTTTCAGTATAATCACTCAGGGTTGGAATGCAATGTAGTAATCTGGGATAAGAAATCATATAGACACACGGAAAAGACAATCCCACATGAAGCGTTTGCTGTGACTATGCCTTTGTCTGTCAGGGTCATGCAATCAGCTAATCAATACTAATTTCCTGTATGTTAACAGTGGGCTCAGTGGCCTGTAAAAAGCTATTAGAGATGAAAGGAAAAATGTTAACCCATGTTCATTCCTTCAGTTTATCTCTGGGAAACCCCAGGATGTTAATGTGGGAATCAATCAAATGACACATTATTTGCTCTGTCTTTAATAAATTGAAAATTTTTCACCATTTTTTCAGATTACAGTCTGTCAGGCAGAGCTAAATGAATGAGCTATTCCTTCCAGGCAGTGTAAGAGAATGGGAGCATTTCACAGTGAAAAAGACTAGCTTGGTTTGCCTAATTAAAACGATTCAAATCTGAGAGATTGCTATTAGCCTTGATGCCCTACTGAATGATCAGACTGCAACTGGGATCCAGAGCATTTACCTTCACAAGAAACTGTTACAGAGTTAGAACTTCTCTAAGATGTTAGAGCAAATGGATGTGAAAGATGCAGAATTGAACGCTGGCTGTTCATGTTGGCAGCTCTTCACAGCCTCTGAAGACTGGCCCTCAGCTATGCAAATCCAGAAACAAATTTAACAACCCATCCAGAATTAATTAGTCTCTTGGGGAATCCACTGAGCTAATCAAAACTGCAGGATATCTTTGTTTATCCTGGAATACCAATTTATTCATGCACAATCAGGAAAGCATCAGGTTTAGAAAGCAGTGTCAACTGTGAGCCTGGGAATCTCCCTTGTAACGCACAGGTCAAAAGCTTCTCAAGATTGATGAGCAGAAAATTATAAAAAAGGGAGCTGGCAATTCTCAAGCCAGTCAAGCTCTAATCAGCTAATGAATTGCCCTTTTCAACTCTAAAGACATTTCTGTCTAGAGAGCGTTTCTTTTTCTTGTCACTTTAAAGTTTATTGACAAATTCTTAGTTCTTCACCTCCTTTTCCTCTCTGTCCTTTTTTTTTTTTTTGGCACCATGCATATCACCGTATGTTTGCAACTAGACCAACTCAGGTAGGCAATAGAAGAGCTGAAATATTGGAGCCTTCCTCACAATAGCAAACGTTCATATAGTCATGGGTCTGTCAAGCTCTACTGATGGACCAACTCCGGCCCACCTGTTTTGATAAATAAAGTTGTA